>CAUYON010062375.1:0-16341 GCA_963573935.1 Arctocebus calabarensis
TACCCCGCCCCTTCCTCCCCCTACTCACTTGTAAGCTTTAAAAACCGGCTTTCCGCCGCCATTAAACAGACCTTGACAAGAAACCTGCTTGGTCTCGTTCTCTCTTTCTCGCCCATTCTCTTTCAGGCTCGGTCCCCCTCGCCCCCACGAATAACCGCGTCCCCCAGGATGGGACAGGTCTAGTACCCTGATATTATATATTTACTTCTTTATTATTTTCTCCTCCATTTGGAAGCATAGAGATTGCTTGTTTTGTTCATTGTTCACTATACCATGATCGCAAGAACAGCGTCTGTCCTATAGTAGGCATTCAATAAATACTCGTTAAATTAATTTATTCATTCCCTATTATGTGTCAAGGATTGTTATAGCTGCTAGAAGAGGCAGGCATCGCTACCCATCAGATGGAAAACGTATGGAGAAACCACCGATGGTTCCTGTAGTGCCACTCAAAATGGGAGCAGTTCTGGATTTCCAAAATGTGGGCCTTTAGTCTACAAGAAACAGTGTGTTTCAGAATATAAGCACTCTTCTCTTGACTTTGCCTGTCTTTTTAGTAAGGAATGGGCTTTTCTAAGAAAAGAACTAAGCTGATTCCTTGTGTCAGCATTCATTTTCCTGATTTAGAAAATGAGCATGGAACCATGGAATCTACTGAATGGATACCCAGAACAATAGTAAGTACTACCTGGCTGTAGGAGTGTGCTCAGACTCCCGTAATAGAGCATCACAGACTGAGGGGCTTCCACAAGAGAAATTTATTTTCTCACGGTCCTGGAGGTGGGAAGTCCAAGATCAAAGTGTCAATGAGGTTGGTTTCTTCTGAAGCCTCTCTCCGTGGTTTGCAGACAGCTATCTCACTGTGTCTTCACAGGTTCTCCCCAGTGTCTTTGTCCTAATCTCTTCTTATACAAATGCCAGTCATAGTAAATTGGGGCATGAACTTGTTTTAACTTACTTACCTGTTTAAAAAAGCCTATCTCCAATCATATAGTCACATTCTAAGATACTAGGGATTAAGACTTTAATACATGAATTTGGGGGAGGGAGGTGAAAAGGTATACATTTAACACTAACCATAAAGAACTTGTTTTTTTTTTTTTTTTTTGAGACAGAGTCTCCCTTTGTCACCTTTGGTAGAGTGCCATGGCGTAACAGCTCACACCAACCTCAAACTCGTAGGCTCAAGTGATTCTCTTGCCTCAGCCTTCTGAGTAGCTGGGACTACAGGCGCCTGCCACAACACCCAGCTATTTTTAGAGATGGGGTCTTTCCAGTCTCAAACCCATGAACTCAGGCAATCCACCCTCCTTGGTCTCCCAGAGTGCTAGGATTATAGACATGAGCCACCAAGCCCAGCCCAAGAACTTGATTTTTTAAAAGGTGGAGTAATGTCCAGGCCTGTTTTAAAAGGCTCGTGATGTAAGTCTTGAAACTGAGCATTGAATTACATCCCATTCCCTGCTGCCTCCTGTGGCTTTCTCTTCCTATTTCCTTGGCCCCAGACTGAGACCAGCAAGGCAGTCAGAGCAGGTCACAGAGGCATCCAGAAATCTAAGGAGAGGGTTTTGTACCAAGTAAATAAAAGGAATTATCATCCATCTAAGGTTCATTGTTTAAATTACCATGTTTATTTATATCAACACAAAATGCAATAGTACAACTTACAAAAAAACATTTTATCTTCACGAAACATAACTCTTCAGTGAACAGAAGTACTACTGTTAATGTTTTGTCCTCTTCAAGGTCCTGCCTTGGGTCAAAACAGTATTCAGAGAAACAGCAGACTCTTCTACCTTCCCTAAAACACACTCAAAAGAAACTTCTATCTTCTAAAATCCCATTTTAGTAATAATATAAAAAATACCATCATAAGTCCATGTAGAGGAAATAGCACTGGTGTGTCATCAGCATTGCAACTAGCACATTGCTGTAGAATTTCCTTGGGTTCTGGGCATCAATCAAGGACGTGAGGAGAACAGCGGCGCTTTAGATTTTCAAGGTGATTGTTTAGTAATTCTTTTCATACAGCCATGTACTCCCTAAATGTCTGATATACCTGAGTTATTTAGAAACCAGAAGACAAAAAAGAAGTCTCCAAGTGATCAAATGTACACAGACCTATCTGGTAGAATTGAAGAAATGTGTAGATTATGCTGACGGACAATCACAAAGCCTCCACTATCATGATCTATTCACCTAGTGAAAGGCTTTACAATTTTATCAAAGGTAATAAGCATTGCCTGGAAGAGTAATACCGCATATGTACTTTTGTGCAATGTTTATTACCTTTGACAAAAATGTAATATATTCCAGTAATATAAATGTTACTTGTTTAGTCTCAGTACATTTTCAAACAAATGATAGTTATTGGTTAACTAACACAATCTTTTATTATTTCATGGACAAAAGAGGCATTCTTGTGCAGTGAAAAGAGGAAAGGGCTTGGAGTTGGAAGATCTAGATTCTGAACCCAGTTCTACTGACTCTTTGAATGTTAGTTTCCTTATGAGGGTCAAATGAGGTCAAAGTGCTCCGTAAAGGAGTCATAACCATAAGAACTAATATTCTATGCAGTCCACTTCTCCAAGGCACAGATGGATCCCGAATTGTGCATTATTCTTA
The DNA here is from genome assembly GCA_963573935.1 of Arctocebus calabarensis. Classification (NCBI taxonomy): domain Eukaryota; kingdom Metazoa; phylum Chordata; class Mammalia; order Primates; family Lorisidae; genus Arctocebus; species Arctocebus calabarensis. Next base: position 2,626 of record CAUYON010062375.1, read on the forward strand.
AAGTAAATATGTGATGCATATCCATGCATGCAGCTGAAAGGTGCAAGTTGGGCTCTGCAGATGGGAAAGATTAGCAGTTCTAAAGCCTGTAATCCACGAGGGACTTGTGTACTCTTGATGTGTGTGATTTAAAGACATTTAACATTTTCTGTTTAATCCAGGTTCTCTTAATATTAGTGGAGATTCCTTTGAATAAATTATGTGACCACTTAGAGTAAGTTTTAAAAAAAGAATTGAAAACTTCCAGGTCACAGTTACCGGGTTTTGAAGACATGAAATATGTGAGAAGTAGTAGTTTGACAACTGAGGGTCAAGAAAGAAACTGAGTGTAGAAGATTATTTTTCAGGTAATTTAAAAATAAGTTAAATTAAATGATAGGGTTGTTATCTTTGTTTTTTACAGGTGACTTATTCACTTATAAATTACTTCTTCCTCATCTGTAAACCAAAATTACTTCTTGGTGTGCTTGACTTTTAGGTGTATACAAATGTACAGATATTAACAATTAATTTTCAGCCTTACATTTGGGATATCATTGGAAAAATTGCATCCTCTTAGCTGAAGTAAAATCAGAACCTCACCTCTCATAGGTTTTAAGAAAATCTTTCTTTATGAAATGGCAGACTTACCACAAGTTTAGAAATAGTTGACGAGTGTGGATACACAATGTGAACATATGGCCTTTGTGACTTTGCTGAGACAAAGACTTCAGGTGGCTGTGTTCCTGAAGCAAATGAGATTCTAATTTCAAACATTTTTCAAATGGAAATCAGGCCCCCATGAATCATTTTGATGATTTTTTTGAGGCATTAATGCAACAGAGTTCGTATTCCTCATTCAATCCCCAAAGTCACTTCTTGGCTAAGGATATTCCTCTTCTTGATTGTTTTGAACTGTCAACACAGTCTCTCACCTTCATATGGAAGGTGACTGATTTTCAAACGACCTATTATGATCTTAAACCAACCTCATTTGGAAGCAACAAAGAAAGAAAAATTAAGTAGTGCATTAACATTTCGTATCAGTGAAACAGATTTTTCTGCGCCTAAAGTAGTTCTAGCCATCTGTGGAAAGGTCCACCTTTTGCTTTTCCCTGTGTTTATAGGTTACATTTTTAAAAGTACTAGTGGAGCCTCGGTACAGTGGATTGGTTCCCTAAAACAAAAACAAACAAACAAAAAGGTTCAAATGAAAGTAAGTACATTTAGTTGTTACACTGTTACATTCCGTGTCTTTTCATTATAGCTCAAATTGGAAAAGCTCAATCTTGGACACCATTGGAATAATTTTTATTATTGTGATATTTCATACTTTTGGCATTTTAAAATTTGTACATTTTCTTCTTTTTTAATATGCAAAACCAATCCCACATGTGTGCACTCTATAAGTCTTACCATTTTCGGAAACCCAGTAATTCATAATAGAAAACAAGACTTAGCTTTTTGGTTCCCCACTGTTTTCTCAGTACTGAGGAGAGTGCCTAGTCTACAGTAGGTTCCCAGTATTTATGGAATAAGTAGCACGAACACTGATAAGTGAACCGAAAGTGAAATGAAAGTGAAAAAAGTAAAAATAGGAACAGTGAAACTGGTAGAAACACGAAAATATGAATAACATAATATGCCTTTAAGAAATGTGTTGCTGGTAAGAGGTATCAAAGAAGGGCCCAAATCATCTTTGCTAAAATGAGTTTAAAACCCAGAAGAGGGAGCAACTAGCTGGTTGGCAGGAGCAGAGAGAGAGACCCCCCCAGGACAGCCCTGAATAGCAAAAGAATGAGTTGGCTTCATAGATGAAACAGTGTGTAAAGCAGAGAATCATAGGAGGCTGGTGAACCGGCATGGGGCACCCCAGGGTCATGAAAGAAGGACCCTCCCCAGGCAGGTGGGCAACCTGGCTGTGCTCTTGGGAAGTGTGGAATTGTGTGCTGATGCTTGATACCACAGCTGTGCTATTTGGGCTGTCAACGTGCATCTAGGCACCAACAGCATTGACACGGAGGCAGAAGGACCAGGGGAACCAAGCCTCTCTGCTTGCTCTCGGCCAGAGAAGAGGTCTGGGGAAGGTGCGACACCTCCTCTCCCACTTTCCAAGGTTCACCACACAGCCTTTGGTATCCTACAGCCTGGGTTCAAACCCAGCTCTGCCACGTGACCTCACTGAAGCAACTCTGGGCCTTTGTGTCCTCATCGCTAAACAAAGGATTAACAAAGTGTCTGTCTCATCCAGTGGGGTAAAGTATTATACTCTGGCGCTGTGCCTGGAACACAGTAAATGCTGAATAAATGCTGCCTCTTCTTACTAGTTTTTATTTATAGCCTTTTTGTCCTTTTCTTTTAGGTCTTGGAGGGGGTTATAAAGATCTTTCCCCCGGGGCTTTGGTACTCTTAACATTTTAAGCCTATTACTGAATATGTATGGAGTCCAGATACCACCTCTGACCCTGTAAGTTACAAAATGTTATACTTTGGTCTCTTTATTCTATGAATTGTAAATACGTTAGCAATTTCCAGGTGTAGATTAAAAACAAAACATGATTGTATTTGCTTTCTCAATATATTTCCTTCAGCTCTCGGGAGAACTGAAAAAAATTGAGAAACATTCCCTGCCCTCTCCCACTCATGGCCCTTGGATTTGCAGCAGTGACCTCATTGTGAGCAGGGACACATGTGCTCCCATCTATATGTTGCCCAAGCCAGTGGCCTGACCTCTGACTGGAGGACTTATTATCCTGTCCAGGAGTTTTAATAGAACAGAGGTTCCTTGGGTGGTGGATAATGGTGAGGACCAAGTTGCCGTGTTGCTTTCAGTCCTGAGATCACCCTGAATATTCTGAGGGACTTCCAGTTCTTATTTAGTCCTGCTGCCATCAGAATTTGGGATTCTGAGGGCAAAAGGAGGACTCATGTGGCCTTAGATGCATGCGGAGTCTCATTTGGAAACAAAAATGACGTATGGGCTTCTACTAAATATTAGAGACCAGAAGCTAGTTGATTATAGGAGAATAAAGGAGTCAATTCAAGAAACAAGATGGAAAAAATATAAGAGGTGCCGGCTGGTGGGGACAGTGGGACCTGTCCTGGAGGAAGAGGGAGACTTAGTGACAAGAAAAGATGTTCTGAAAAGGGAAACGAAGGGCCAGCTCTGTGGGATCAGGCGCCGGTTTGCAGGCCCAGTTTGTAGGTCAACATGTTTGATACCACATCAAGTCAAACACACTGAAATGCACCCACATCTCACACTGAACAAAGTCGATATGCACCATGAAGAAGGTGAGCTGAGGGGCAATTGACAGAATAACAATACTATTTTGTAGATACTTGGTTGAATATTTAATTTTGATTGTGTAGCTTTCATTTTGTACATGAAGGCAACTTCATCTCTTCAGGTCTGCAATAGTGGGGGATCTTTCAAAGCCTGTTACAGGGCCATTGCGCTATAGGTAGAGCAGACTCCCCATAAGGCCGGGAAGGTGGAGGAAGAGCAAGTACATCCTGCTGTTGGGGGTGTGCATGGTAAGTTGCTTCCTGACACCAGATGATACCCAAGGTGCAGGAGAACGTGCTAACTTTGGGTTTTGTTGGCAGGAAGAAATGCGGAAATGTCCAGTACTGCCTCCTCTAGTGACATGCAAGTGCAACCCCTACATAGGATGTACAGCTGAGATGCATGTTTGGGTCCTGCTGAATTTCGCGTGAGTCAGACCAGGTCGGTTTCCCCCTAACCATCTGAGTGACCAGGCTGATTCCTGCAGGAGTCTGAGAGTGCTAATTTAGGCTGTGAATTCTGCAAATGCAATGGCACATTTTTCAACCCTGAAAAAGTGGTAATAAGAAAGCTGTCATGACCCACAACTTCCTTAATGATTGCCTAACTGCCAAATGCAGACCTGATTTGCTTAGCACAGTGCAAAATCAATCCCTGACTACGAGAAATGTCAAGCTGAATAATTTTTTTGCTTCAAGTTAATGACTTGTCATCCTAGAAAAAAATGTCTAATCAAAGATGAATTTAAATATCTTCCATTGGTGTTTTCATAAAGACTATATGGGGAGGGGGGCATTTTTTTTTTATAAGCATAATAGAAAGGTAACCTTTCTTTAGAGCTATAATAAATGTTTCAAGAGGTAAGCTCTTTCTATCCTGAGCTCTGTTACCTTAAGAATCCAGTGGGGTTTTATCGGTCAGAAGACCCATTTGTCCCCATAGTCCCTGAATGTCCCCTAGAGTCTTAAAGACCAGTCAAATTCACCTCTTGAAGAAGAAATAGGTTTTTGATAAAAGTGAATTAAATCAAAGACTTTTGTATGTGTGTATGTGCACTGAGAAACATTTTTTTTCTTGAAGGATATATTAGTGAAATTTGAACTGAATTATTTGAATTAAAACTCTTTTGCATCCAAGTGAATAATTATTACCCAGTCATTATCTAGTCAGGAACATCAAACATTTGTTATTCAAAGAAACTCAATTTAACAAGGGAACAATATTTTTCATTTATGCTTTTATCTGTTTAATGCATGTTTTTGTCCCCTTTTAGATGAAAGAAGAGTAAAAATTCAGCATTTGAATTTCAGTCATGTTCTACATCCTGAGGGAGAACAATTCATGTTTTGGGAAAAATTAACTGTTAATTAAAATGTTATTTTAAAGATATTAATCATTTGTCAGTACTCATGCCTTTGTATGAGAACATTAAAATGTGCTGGTGAGTAGACACATCACATAATTGCCCAAGTGCTTGTTTGCAGAATTCCTGCTTGTTATTTCTGGAAGGGTCAACAAAAGGCTGTGCTTGGAAGAATAATGAACAATTAAGGTTTCAGCTCTACCATGCATTGAAAATTTAGGAAGTCCTTTAAGGTCTCTGAGCCTCAGTTTACTTACCTTTTAAATGGGAATGCCAAGACTATTTCCCAGGGCTGGTTGTGGTTTAGCCAATTGCTGCTCTTGCTTTTTATGCCAACTTAACCACTTTCTTTTGCCTGGTTCTCCTTCTTGCTATTGCCACGCCTTGGCTCAACAGTCGGTAAAAGTTAAAAATAACATCTGTGGCCATGGGATTGGAAGTTGTTCACTGTCTCACAACTTTGGCCTCATTCGCACTGTGTTCTAAGTCACCAAACTAACCTGTCTGGTTGCATTTTACACTGTTAGGAAGGATAAATTATCTCCTCGTTGCAAAGCCACAATTTACTTTCCTGAAAAATTGTTTAATTATGAAACATGCAAAGATAAACAAAAAGAGGAAATCTGTTTAATAAACTGCCATAAACCCATCACCTAGATTCAACAACTATCAAGATTTTGCCATACTTGCTTCAACTATCCCTCCCTTCACTCTCTGTTTTTGGCTGACTTATTTCAAAGCATATTCCAGGCTTCACATCCTCTCTCTCCTTCTGAATGTATCTCTAAAAATTACGGATATTTTCTTGCAAAATCATTATGCTGTTATCGCACCTAATCAAATTGTCTATACTTTCTTGCTATCGTTCTAATATCCAGTGTTCAATCTTTTTCCAGTTGTCTTAAATTCGTATTTTTACACTTGTATTGTTCCAAACAAGACCCATACATTGCATCTGCTTATTATATCTAAAGGCATTTTTAGCAGGATTTAATGCATGTTTTTGTCCCCTTTTAGATAAAATAGATGAACTTTTTCATTGTCCATTGTCCTGAACCATATATTATGAGTAGTTTGAAATAACTGCATAAAATATAAATATCACTTATTAAGATACATTTATTCAAAATGGAAAATCCCATTTGCTTCAGAAATTGAAGATATCACTGTAGGCTTAGAGATAAAAGTGTTAACACCAATTCATTTGAGCTGATGAACCCATCAAAGCATTGTGTTTGCCTATATTTTCTCTGGTGAGCTCACTGTTTTTAGAATCAGCAATGTAAGATAATTGCTATCAGATAGTTGGACACACCATTAGAGATAGAGAGATGAAATTAAAACCATGAAATTGTTTCTATGGCTCTCTAGAAATGTAATTATCTCTCTAGTGGAAAAGAAACCCAGGAAACTGGGGTGCTGCTTTCTGTTTGCCTCCTGTGAAGAGAAGACACTTAAATTACTTCTGTTGAGTCCATATCATTAAGGGCTGATACTTTGGGCTTTTGTTTTTTCAGGTAGCTGATTCAAATTTATGTTATTCATGAAAAACTATCTGCATCATATTTAAAGTCTTTTCAACTTTCTGTCGTAACCCATTACATCAGTAACAAGTATTTCTATAGAGTTTAATGAGACTCCTCAGGGTGGTGCGTGTTCCCACTGCACCGAAAGACAAATATGTTACAAGGGCCATTTAGGTCCAAGTCATGGTTCCTATAGAAATCAAAGCGTTCAGGGTCATGGTTAGAGTGGTAGAGAGAGACTGTAACACTGAACTGTTTTTTAGAGCAGAGGCAGGCTGAGCCCGCCAACCTTTGGGTTTGGTCGAACCCCAATACAGTGCTATGGTTTTCTGGAAAGGTCCTGGAGCAGAGTTGGAGTGGTGGGCTCAGGTCCCATCTGATGTATAGTAACTGTGTGAATTCAAGCAAGTCCCTGGATTTCTCTGAGCCTCTGGACCCTCATCTATTAGGCTGAGCCCTTCCACCAGGCTCTTTCTCCCAGAGTAGCCCTAAGTGTTCACATACCGTTTGCCACTTGGCCTTTGATCGTTCTGCTTCAAATTTGGCAACTTCCTTACGATCATGAAATGACACCAGCAGCTTCCAGATGCACAGGAGGACCACCCCAATGAGGAGACTAGCCAGCGAAACCCCCAACATGATCATGGGAATGTTTGGAGGTTTCGGACAATCTGTGCAAACAAAGTGAATTATGATAAGAAGGTGGTACAATTAATGTTTTGACATAGGAAAGGCATTTCCTACTGGATTTTCCTTCCACATTTTCTGTGCAGTCAGCGGTAAATACTGACACCTTTTTCTCTTGCTGAATTTTTAAAAAATGAGTAACTTGTTAAAGTGTAGCCTTTCGTTCCTTCAAGGAAGAACATGAGGTAAAGGAGGAGAGTAGTCATTCAGAGTGATTGGATGCACACTTGATGGCGGACTTAAGAGTTAGAAGCCAGACGAGTGACAATCAACGTATGTGCACTTTTCAAAGGACCAAGAATGGCGCTAGTTTTATCACTAACGATGGTCTCTTCTGAGTACATGATAAAGTAGAAATTAAATGTGTGTGTGGCACGCACATAATTACTTTTTCATGGATCTTCTTGAATTGTGAGCAGTCTAGGAGCTGATATTAAAAATTAGATACAATCTATCACCTGAAAAGATTATTATTTGCTGCTCCTTTTTTTACAGACAGAAGACCATGATAGCTTTCGGCTTTGGGTTTGGTCGAACCCCAATACGGTGCTATGGTTTTCTGGAAAGGTCCTGGACCAGAGTTGGAGGGGTGGGTTCAGGTCCCATCTGATGTATAGTAGCTGTGTGAATTCAATCAAGTCCCTGGATTTCTGCGAGCCTCTGGACCCTCATCTATTAAACAAACTTCAGTGTTTCCTGAACATTCCTGATGATAATGATAAGCAAAGGGCTCACGCTTATTAAACCCACAGCTTCCTAGACAACCTCCTTAAGATTCTGATTCAATGAGTCATGGATAAGGCCACAGGTTGTTTTATTTTTTAAAGGTATTCTAAGTAATTCTAGTCTTCAGGGAAGTTTGGGAAATTAGATGTTTTGTATGGTCCTTTCAAGTCAAATATCCTCTAAAATGCTATTTTGACTCTATTGGTGGTATTAATGTAATTTTGCAATTATACAGAACCTTCCCTCATTGACAGAAGAATGACTAATAATCCTTGCGATATGCTAGATGATACATTTTTTAATGCAACGTTATAATTAAGCTCTCCTCTTGCTTTGTGGGGAAAAACATCCCACATAGAAATTATCATTAAATATCTGCTTCCCTTTGCATGAAACAAGGCAAAATCCATGGTATCTGGGAAGGAAATGAATCATTCTTAGTTTATTCTTTTATTTCTTTTAGATATTTCATAAGATATTTAACAGGACTAGTCATGCTGCTTTTAAGGTGAGGATATATAGCCGATCTGAATCTGAGTGGGACTAATGACCCCCTCGCAGCACGATGGCTGGCCTCACACACTTTCATTCCTTGGCCAAGAAACCAGGTAAGGAGAGTATACAGAAATAAGTAAAGGAGCTGATGACAAAGCTATTATAGCAGGAAGATCTAAAGACTGTATCTTAGCATAGCAATGAACCAGGGCTGCCTCTAACAGGCTAGCAACACTCCTGCAAAGAAAGTAACAGGCTCAGAGAATAGATGCCGGCTACCTCTTTGGCTAAGAAATATCTGCGGAGAGGTGTATCATGCTTCTGCCCAGAGCAAGACAAAGCTTGTCGAGACCCTGCAGCCAGATGTGCATGAGGGGGGGTCTCCAGTAGGGAATAAGGGAGGAATGGGTGCAGACTGGCAGAGATAATTATTCAAAGAAATTAAGGTCATTGGGAATTGTACCTTTCTCAAGAAAAGATTTTTGGCCTATATGCCAGAGCAGATCTTACACAATAGAGACCTTACTCTTCATACTCTGATATTTCTTTCTTTCTTTCTTTCTTTTGTAGAGACAGAGTCTCACTTTATCACCCTCGGTAGAGTGCCGTGGTGTCACCCAGCTCACAGCAACCTCCCACTCCTGGGCTTAGGCGATTCTCTTGCCTCAGCCTCCCGAGGAGCTGGGACTACAGGCGCCTGCCACAACGCCCGGCTATTTTTCTGTTTTGCAGTTTGGCTGAGGCTGGGCTTGAACCTGCCACCTTCGGTATATGGGGCCGGCACCGCACTCGATGAGCCACAGGTGCTGCCCCATACTCTGATATTTCTTGAAAAGGTCAGACTGCAGACAGATTTCTCAGAGGGTCACCTCTACCACTGTGTGCAATGTGTACTGTTCTCCTTTTTCCGTCCTCAAGTCCAGGTTAGTGCTGGACCTGCTTCTAAAGTACCGAGTAGCTAACCTCGGTGCCATCCAAGCTCTACTACAGGCGTCTATTGAGCACTTGAAATGTGACTTTTCCGAATTTGGTTGTGCTACTAGTGATGCTGAACACTTGGTTATGGAAAAAATGCAAACTATCTCCTTAATAATTTTTATGTTGATTACCTGTTGAAATGACAAAATTTTGTATAGAATGGCAAACAATTCATTTCACCTGTTTCTTTTAAATGCAGATACTAGAAGATTTAAAATGCCGTGTAGGTTTGCATAACGGTTCTATTGGACGCTGCTGATCCAACACATCTTTTTGCCATTCATGTATTTATTATGATTGCACAGCCAGCGGGAGGCAGTACAGCACAGTGGTTAGGAGCATGCGCACCAAGCCAGACTGCCGGTGTTCCTCAACCAGCTCTGGCACTTAATTACTGCAAGACTTAGCAAATCATTTAATGTCTCTATGCCTCAATTTCCTTACCTGTAAAACAAAAATAACAGTAGTGTCTGATTTATATGGTTGTTAAGGATATCAAGTGAATTAGTACACGTAAAACATATAGAACATCATCTGGCGTATGGTTTTGGCTTCATAACTGAGACCTTTCATTATGTTCTTATTAATGGTGCTATTGTTGTAGCAAATGCACTTTTATGGAATCTTCTAGCAAGGTGGTTCGCTTCCAGCCAGGAAGGCTTCCCAGGTCCTATTTCCGGACTCGGATGTGGCTCTTGGGCTCTGAATGTAAGAAGATGAACGAAGCTCTGCCTGTGTCCATAAGCTCCTGGCGGCGACTCTTCACTCAGTTCCTTTTTAAATTTGTTTGGAGGACCTGGGAATCATTCACCTCCCCCACTCCTTCCTCCTTCTCATTTGCCTCTTTTCTGCCCAAGCCTCCAATTGGCCACTGTGGGCTTCTCTGTTCTTGAAGCTGTGAGAGAGGAGGGTCTACTGACTTCTGGGGGGGGGGGGGTGATAGGTTTTCCTGTCTTGGCTCCTGGAAGTGCCAGGACTACCCAAAATGTATTTTTTGAGCAAGAGGCATCCCTGAAGCTGGCAGGTGACTACTGTTAAGCCTCGGGGAGGTCATTTTTTCCCCTCACTCTTCCTGACTACAAAAGCATAGGGCTAATAAAATCCCATACTACAAAGGCATCAGGGCGCCTGTGCACGCTCTGTGAAGGTTGGCGTGCGGATGCGCTACTCAACTGTGTGGAAGGACAGAAGAACAGACAGAAGTTCGTTCATGAGGAGCCATTTATCAGTCAAAGGTATGTTTCGCCGGGAAAAAAAAAAATGTCAACTGGATACAAAAGCCTCCCAACTACAAATAGAGCTTGATTCTGGACATTTTTGTTGTGTGGAACTCATGTTTTCAATAGAAGCAGTATTAGCAGGGGTGGTTTTGATTTGAAGACAGCTAAAACCAGTGGCATAGTCACGAACAGGGTGGAGAATTTGACCTCATGATACAGATAATGAGGAGGCAGGTGTTTCTGTATTATAAAGTGATTCTTCCTTGCACAGCAGGATTCACCTTGTGCTCCCTAAACTAAGGGCTATAAGACGTATTTTACGTACACATTTCAACGAAGTCAGTTTCCATGTGATTTTTTTTTTTTTTTTTTTGTAGAGACAGAGTCTCACTTTGTCACCCTCAGTAGAGTGCCGTGGCATCACACAGCTCACAGCAACCTCCAACTCCTGGGCTTAAGCGATTCTCTTGCCTCAGCCTCCAGAGTAGCTGGGACTACAGGTGCCCGCCATGACACCCGGCTATTTTTTTGTTTTGCAGTTTGGCCAAGGCTGGGTTTGAACCCGCCACCTTCGGCATATGGGGCCGGCGCCCTACTCAATGAGTCACAGGTGCCGCCCCTCCATGTGATTTTTTAAGAGCAACTCTCCTGGATCACTCTGTGCAACGGAGCTTCAAGGCCAAGTTCTCAATCATCTATGCATTTCTTGGGCTGTGGCAGCCTCTATCTTTCCTTCTGCCTCAGCACTGTGATGTGCTATTTTTCTGAACATGTTTTCTTGATTGGTTTCTAATGTCTTGGACCTACTTTTTGATTAGATTGGCATTGCTTTGGTTGTCATGCTAAGCAATGCCAATTTGATACTTTTGGTTTCAAAGTACTGAAAACTTACTGTTTTGTCAGCACATTGCTATCACATTTTTTTTTTTTGGTACATGGTAAGCAAGCACACACAACACACAGCTGCCTTTTAGCCCACCCTTGCCACCGCTGTCTGAGACAGAACTTGGGCTGCAAGCTCCTGTGGGAGGAGGAGGTTGCCGACAAGGTCTGATGAGGTCTGATTTGATGCAGCTGTCACTTCTGCAGGACAGATTTAGAGAGAAACACATCATTAATTTGGAGACAGAAAATGTGAGGCACCTGTGGGCGTCTGAGAGCACAGACAGGCTATTTAGGCAGTCACTCAAAAGGAGATCTTGGGAGCATTTGGGTCAGAGGTGCCAGGGCCAAAATGCAGAGTCCTGAGCCACACATCAGGTCAGCTGGCTCAGGATCTAGGTGTTTTTAACAAGCTTCCCAGGTGAGTCTGCTACCCTCTAAAATTTGGAAACTTCTCAGCAAGAGTCCCTCCTCAACTACTTTCTTCTCTACTTAATGGAAACTCTTCTTTCCACTGAATGTGAAATTTTTACTTGAGGGGTCCCGATGTCTCAGACTGACTCGATCAGTTGTTGGGGATGAAAATCCACAGGGGCAATGGACCCCTGGGATACCCTTTACAGATCCCACCCTCCCCAGCTGCTACTCCTTGTCTCTTCTGACCCAGCGCTATCATCTAATGACCCATCACCTGTCATTCCATACTGCCACCTATTTTAAGTACATCATTTCATTAAATCCTGAGTCAACCCTTGGAGGAAAGTGCTATTATCTCTCCCATTTTACAGATGAGGAAATAGAGACCTAGAGAGGCAAGTATCTTCCAGGATGTCCAGGAACTATCAAATGGATTTGAACTAAGGTTTGCCTGATTCAAAGTCATTTTTAAGAACTGCTACACTCTCTCTTAGCCTGCCCTAAAGATACACCTGTTCCTCACATCTCATTTAATTTGGCTCACCTTTCTGCTATTCATCAGCCAGCTTTCAGGGAGATGATGAATGCTACAAATTGTCTTTTATCTGGTCTTCATAAGAGACATTGGAACATACCAAACCTTTTAAAAGTTATCTTGCCATCCTTGGGAAAGGAGAGGCACTCTATCAAAAACTTGGAAATGTCTTTCCTGGCAAGTTACTCAAAGTGACCTTCTGGTTATTTTCTCTTCTCTTACACAGTATCGCTCGCCACTGACCATGAAAGGCAAGCCACCCACCTTTTTCCAAGATGTTGTGAATGATAGTTCTCCCCTCATTATCTGTAGTTATTAGGAATGTGATAAGACATTCATTTTCTCCTTGGAGGGAGCAGGAAACAGAACTATCCTTTGAGAAATCTGCAGATAAAGGAGTCATTCATTAGATTAAATGAGATTCCAAAAGAGATTGCTTTTCTAAGCAAAATCGTGAGCTTAACATGCGATTGGGAATTGTCAGTATTGCAGAATGGGCGTACAAAAGGCAGAGGTTTTTTTTCCCCATCAATCAAGATTTTAGTTTTTGCCCAAGTTCCAGAAGAATAGTTCCAGATGTGGTCAATCAGGACTGACCATCAAATGTACCTCTGAAACGGATGTGGGCAGAATTTCAATAAAGTGAAAGCACTTCCAGGCAGGTACCCACAGCTGTCGCAGGAATAGAATGGTCCTGATCATGGTAATGAGGGGGCTATATGTTCTTCTTTGCTGAGAGCATTTGGAAGGACGTCTAAATTACATTTTGCATAGTACAAACTGATACTGATACTTCACAGGGGGCCTTCCCCCAGTGGCATAATCAACATCGTTGGTGATACTGTCACAACAATAAATATAAATTAACATCAGCAAACTGAGACTGAAGTGTTATGTAGCTCAGGGACCAGCAGGAGAAAGATAAAGGAATGAGGAATTGAAGTTTGCCTAGTATTCAATATAGCTCCTTTTTTAATTACAAAAAAAATCCAGTTTTCCTCAAATATTTTCCAAATGAAGAGGTTTTTCATATTGAGCTTATTTAAGAGGCAGAATATAAATGTCATGATAGAACTGGAAAATAAAGTAAAATGGCCAATCTAAGATGTCAGTACTATATCAAAAATTCTAATGGTTTAGCAGCTAGGCCAAAATGATGCAGGATTTCCTCAATTAAAAACCAAACAAAAAGCCAACAGTTTAGAGAACTGATTAACAATTCTCTAAACTTTTAAGTTGGAGAATTTTTGATGGTAGTTAAGAATACTTTTTCAGAAACCTTAAATAGGTCTAAAGCCTAAACTTTTAAGACATGTGGTCCAATATTAGCATGTTATAACACAGGAGGTGGGATATTAAAACTGGGACTGCCGGTTCAGTGCCTGTGGCTCAACAGGCTAAGGCGCCAGCCACGTACACCTGAACTGGCGGGTTCGAAACCAGCCCAGGCCCGCCAAACAACAATGATGGCTGCAACCAAAAAAAAAAAAAAAAAAAAAAATGGCCGGGCATTGTGGCAGGTGCCTGTAGTCCCAGCTACTTGGGAGACAGAAGCAGGAGCCTCGCTTGAGCCCAGGAATTGGAGGTTGCTGTGAGCTGTGATGCCATGGCACTCTATC
>CAUYON010062376.1:0-16194 GCA_963573935.1 Arctocebus calabarensis
TATAAATTGATTTAATAGTAAGACTGAATAGATTGGATACTTTTTCTTCCATTCTTGAGATACTTTGCTAAGAAGAATATGTTCCAGCTCCACCCATGTAAACATGTAAGAGGTAAAGTCTCCATCTTTCTTTAAGGCTGCATAATATTCCATGGTGTAAATATACTACAATTTATTGATCCATTCAGGGGTCGATGGGTGCTTGGGCTTCTTCCATGACTTGGCAATTATGAATTGGGCTGCAATAAACATTCTGGCACATATATCTTTGTTCTAATGTGATTTTTGTTCTTCTGGATATATACCTCGTAGAGGAATTGTAGGATCGAATGGGAGGTCTATTTTTAGATCCCTAAGTGTTCTCCAATCATCTTTCCAAAAGGAATGTAATAGTTTGCATTCCCACCAGCAGTGTAGAAGTGTTTCCTTTTCTCCACATCTACGCCAACATCTATGGTTTGGGGATTTTGTGATGTGGGCTAATTTTACTGGAGTTAGATGATATCTCAAAGTAGTTTTGATTTGCATTTCTCTGATGATTAAGGATGACGAGCATTTTTTTACATGTCTGTGGGCCATGCGCCTGTCTTCTTCAGAGAAGTTTCTATTCCTGTCCCTTGCCCACCCTGAGATGGGATCACTTGTTCTTTTCTTTTCACTGAGAACATTTGAGTTCTCTGTGGATTCTGGTTATTAAACCTTTGTCAGAGACACAATCTGCAAGTGTTTTCTCCCATTCTGAAGGTTGTCTGCTTGCTTTACTAACTGTGTTCTGGGCTGTGAAGAAGTTTTTCAATTAGATCAGGTCCCAGTAGTGTATTTTTGATGCTGCTTCAATTGCCTGGAGAGGCCTTCTCATAAAATATGCACCCAGGCCAATTCCTTTAAGAGTTTTCCCTGCACTTTCTTCTAGTATTTTTATAGTTTCATCTCTTAAGTTTAAATCTTTAATCCAGTGAAAGTCAATATAGATTAACTAATATAAGTTAATCATGAAAGGTGTGGGTCTAGTTTCAGTCTTCTACAGGTCTCCAGCTAGTTCACCCAGCACCATTTGTTAAATAGGGAGTCTTTTCCCCACTGAATGTTTTTAATTGGCTTGTCAAAGATCAAATAACAATAAGTAGCTGAGTTCATCTCTTATCTAGTCTGTTCCATACATCTATCTCTCTGTTTTTGTGCCAGTATCATGCTGTTTTGATCACTATTGATTTATAGTATAGTCTGAGTTCTGGTAGCATAATTTGTCCTGCTTTGTTTTTATTTCTGAGTAATGTCTTGACTATTCAAGCTTTTTTCTGATTCCATACAAAACGAAGTATTATTTTTTCAAGATCTTTAAACTATGGCAGAGGAGCTTTAATGGGGATTGCATTAAAATTGTATATTGCTTTGGGTAGTATGGACATTTTAACAATGTTGATTCTTCCCAGCCACGAGCATGGTATGTTTGTCTATTTGTTATCATCTTTGGCTATTTCTTTTCTTTGGCACTACTGTGAACGGAAGATGGGTTTTTTTTTTAATGCAGTTTATTAGGCAAACAATGAGATCAAAGGCATAGAATATACAAAGTACTAATTCTAGTAATGTAGAGCCTTACAATATTAAGGACTGTTGAGAAATAAAACCAGGGGCAATGGGAGGAAATTTTAAAAAGCTTTTGCCTGTGTTTGAGCTCTCTTCCAATTTTGTTTCAATGTATTTCAATATAATATAACATATTTTAAGCAAATTGTGTTTTAATGTATTCCTTTTCAATATTTTCATATTTACTATAAATAAAATACTGCATTTAGAGTGAATACTATTTAAATGATCTTTTATTAGTTTTCCATAATCAAAGGCTACAGATGGATATATATTGAGTAATAAATTGTTATAGTATAGAGTGCAAATGTTTTCAGTCTTGGTAATATAAAGTATAAGTGTAGAAGGTTTAGTGGAAGAAGAAAAAGGAAGAAAGCGATATGGAGAGGAAACATCTTCAGCTTTTATAGGAGAGCTCAGAAATTCCTGACTGAAGTTAATAGAACAAAAATAGAACTCCAAAAATATAATTTAAGTCAAAAATATTACCAAAATAATTACTTAAAGTATATTTTATATATAAAATAATTGATTAGAAATTTAGTGTAATAATGTCATCACTTTTGCAATGAAGAATTAGTTGTATTATTTTAAATTGATGATTCAAGGTATATATGTTAAATTATATATACATATAAGTTAAACAAAGACATTATTTAAAATTGGTAACATATATGCACACGTTTGTAAAGTTATGGGAACAATTGTTGGAAAAAGTAAACCAAAGAAATTACATGACTTTTGTCTCTGGGGTGGGATTTTCATAATCAATTCTATGATGGTTTGTTTTTAGCTTGTGAACATATTATTTTAATAGAACTTACAAAGAAATCAAAACTATGATTTTTACATTCCTCAAAATTAATGTGGACTGTTTTTAAAGTTGTCATTTTAAGTTCTATATGAAGATGAAAAGACATGTAATTCCTTCTTTCTAGACTAAGTAAAAACATATACTTTATAAACACATCAAAACTTCCACCAAAATAGATATTAAATGTAAAGTGACCAAGTAGATGATTTTGTTAACATTTTTCACCATGTGGAGAGAACAAATACTTTTAAAATTCAGAGACAAAGTATAATAAAGTCATTTTTGGTGCCAGTATGTTAGATTGTCATTCTGTAAACTCAGGTTAAAGGAATAAATTCAGTCATTAAGAAACCCTCCCAAGTCTTCAGTGTTCACTTTATTTTGGAATTTTTCCCATCTTTTTTTGTTTCATGAGCACATTTTTTAAATACAGCTTTAAAAGTGTTTAATTCTGGTCTCATAGCTTCTAATGTAAAAGTTAGAAATCAGAGGTAGTAAAATAGTAGCAAAGTACATTTCTAGCATTTCATAAATCCAATGACCTCCTTAAGAGGGAAACCACAGGAACTAAGTGGCTCATTGTCTGAAACATGTGTTATTTATTATGAAGACAGTTTGACTAAATGGAAATAGTGTGGTTTTAGGGTTTACCTGACATGGGCGTAAACACCAGTTGTAACATCTGGTATTGCTACCTAGTGATGTCATCATGAAGATTAAAAGGGCATGGTTATAGATAATCACTTACCTCTTAGATAAAGTTCTATCAGGGCTTTGGCAAATGATAATTGAGACTGGGGAACTTAATCCAGGAAAAACTATTCTGTTAATGAGTTGTCCTTCTTGGAAAGATCAAACCTTAAAACAAAAGGAAATGTAAGTCATTTCGAATGACACACATAGACACGATGTCATCCATTCTTCATGTGATAAGACCAGTGAAAATGTGCTGTAGCAAACACAGGGTTGTTGATGGAATTTCCTTAATCTAGTTTCTGGTTATTTAATCTACAGTTATTCTATGCTAAGCATGTATTCTTGGAAAAGTTTCCCAGTTTGGATATTGTTATCACTTAAGAGAATAATGTGTTACTACACGTACTCACTGAGTTCGTAATTTCACAATCAACATAGTGGTGGCAAAACCCAGCGATTAGAGTCATGAAGAAGGGCTGCCTCAGTAGTTTCTATACAGCGAACAAATGCACAAGTGCCACTCAACTCTGCCACCTGGGCAGCAGCCCCTTCAGAGACGTGCTGAAAGACAGCACAACGGTAAATAAAACTGTGCTTTTGAAAGCAGGGTTAGACATATTTATAACAGGTTCATGCTAGAATTTGGGGGACAAAATAAGTCAATACAAATTTTCTGCTTATTTCCCATTGTTTATCAGACAAAATTTAACGAAAACGTGTTTCACCTGTGGCGTGTGGTAAGCCGCATGTTGACATAGTGCAGTAGCTTAAATTTGTGAATAGCTTTTTGAATGGGAACCTTGACCTATTTATAATTCTAATTCTAAAAATATCCTGAATGGGATTATTTTTGATCTTTTTCTTTTTTTCAATCTTTTTATCACCATCCCATCTAAACCAACCCATCTCTCACCCAGCTAAAAGGTTAAGACTTACAGTTTCCATTGACACAGATCCAAACTACTATATATCAGCTCCATTTTCTGTTGGGTTAGCTTTGTAATTTTGCCGGGTCTGCTATAGCCAAGGAGCCCAAGAAGCTCAGATATCCATGATCCTTAGCATCAGCTTTCCCCAATGAGATAAAGTCTTTTTTTCCTCAGTATCCATATCATCCTCTCAAAACTAACTGGTTTATCCTCTTTTGCTACTTTATTAACTTCTAGACAAACATAGTGTTGGGAAGTGTGGCTAGCCTGGGTTCCTCGCTCCACTTAGAAGGAGTGGAGTTAGCTCTGTGTACTTCACTTAGGTTAGAAATGGGGTGCCAAAAGATAAGGAGGGTGAAAAAAAGATTATTCACCCTACTTAAGTCATTGTAGTAGTCTTCGTAGTCATGATTTTCAATTCATTCTTTTTTCTCCCTGATCACTTCCCAAGAAAAGTTAAATTATAAAGTCATATGACAATTACCTCAAAATTTAAAAAAATAACTAAAGACAATATGATCATATTCCCCCTAAATGAAGTTTTTTAGTGGATGCCTATTGGCCTTATAAATGAAGTGACATACCCTGAACGTGTTTACACAGGTTTTACAGAGTAGTTGCTCTCTCCCTAGAGTTTCTGTGACTGACTTCATGACTGCTTCCCATTCAGCCACGCAGGTCTTTTTTCTATGTTGTCATCATGTACAAGACATATTAGTGTCTCCTTCTAGAAATGCTCTACCCATCTCATTCTTCCATTGCCATGTTTACTTCCCACTTCTCTCCTCACCACCCACTCCTTACCTCAGTCCACACTCACTGATTTTCAGGTCTTAGAATAAAAATCACATTCCTTGGGAAAGTGTCTTATCTCCTTCAGATACGGCAAAGTGCCTTCCCTTTCTTCTTCATAACACTCAGGAACTTTTGTCATTGTTTTCTGAATGTCCATTGCTATTTCCTTTGCCAGATTATTAATCCCATAATATCAGGCATCATGTTTAGTCTTTCCCGCCACAATAGCCTCGGACTCCAGCATGGTGTTTGGTATGGATCAGGAGACAAAGAAATATTTGTTACATAAAAAATATGAATCAATTTTGATTTCTTATTGTCCGTATGTTAATCCAGTCTCTCTCAAAGATGTTTTTAATTCTTTGCATGTCCCCCTTGTTCTGTTAGGTATTAAGGCGATGAAATCCAACTACTTCAATGTCTTTACTTTGGTTCCTTCATCTGAAAAACAAATTCTATCATTATAGCTACTCATTGTGTACCCAGAGCTGTCTATTCTCATCCAGTGTAATTCGCATGTTAAATACACAAACAGGTACCATCATTGAGCTACCCTTGCGATGTTGATATTATTATTCTGAATAATTAATTTCAGTTTTTGACTGAGGACTATTGATTCTGACTTTAAAAACTTGATTATGGTCTCACAGCTAAAAGAGATTCAAATCAGACTTAGACAGAATCTGTCCTACTTCAAAACTTGCATGTGTTTCAACAGCCCACTATCTGAATTAGCAGTTCATTTTCCTTGTTCAAAGATTCTTTATTTTGATCAGAATTAGACCTGGGAGCTATATTTGTGATTTATGTAATTGAATCTGCTTCTTTTCAAAAATATATTTAATAAAAACTTCTGTTTGGTCCATCAGATGGGTGAGTAAAAGGAAGAAAACATAATTCCAACCATTTAAGCATCTATGATTGTCTTAGGCCATTGGAGCTGTCATGACAAAACTGTTATCAACTGAGTACCTTGTAAATACTAGAAATTTATTTCTCACATTTGTAGAGGCTGAAAATCCAAGATCAAGACACCAGAAGATTTGATGTCTGGTGAAGGCCTATTTCCTGGTTCACAGACATGACCTCTTCACTTTGTACTTACATGGTAGCAGGCAGCTTGGTAGGATTGCAAACTAATACAACCACTATGGAAAGAGGTATGGAGAGTTCTTAAAGAACTAAAAGTTGGCCTTCCATTTAATCCCCAAATCCCATTACTAGGCATTTGAATTTTTTTTTTTTTAAAAAGAGCATTAATCCTGTTCACAATGGCTGAACCCAAGCTGTAATCTCCTTCCAAAGGCTGTACTTAAAATTCTAGTGCTTTGGGTGGCCAAGGCAGGAGCATCACTTGAGGTCAAGAGTTTGAGACCAGCCTGAGCAAGACTGAGACCATATGTCTACAAAAAATAGAAAAATTAGCCAGATGTAGTGGTGCACACATGTAGTTCTAGTGACTTGGGAAGCTGAGGTAGGAGGATCATTTGTAAGTAGGAGTGTGAGGTTGAAGTGTGCTAACATGAACCACTGCACTCTATCCTAGGCAACAGAGTGAGACCCTCTCCACAACAAAAAACCCAAGAACATGAACAATAAAACAAAAAATGAAAAACAAAGGCTCTACTTTCAAATACTATCACTTTGGCCACTTGGTTTCAACATATGAATTTGCAGAGGTAGGAACACTAATATTCAGGCCATAGCAATGATATGGTAGGGCATAGATGATAAGGGAATGGGTAAACAGAAGCTGAGGGGAGATATATAGTGTTGCATTATTAGATTATCAGTGCTAAAGGAGCTTAGAGAAGGGGAGGGAGCAATGATCACCCTGAGCAAAGAAGAAAAGCTCTAACTGAGTCTGCCAGGAAAGAGGCAAAAATGACTTCAGGTTGCTTCACTATTTCATACGCAGTAAGGTACTTACAGACCTAAAATATGGTATAATACTAAGAATAGAGCACTGGATACTCCAGCAAGATTAGTAAGTATACATAGGGAAGTAAAAAGATGAAAATAATATAAACTCTAGCTAAAATGTCTTATATTGGGGAGAGAGCAGAGCCAGAAGCTAGGAGGCTACACAAGTTATTTGGGCAGGAGGTCTCTGGTCCTGGAAGAGGTCAGTGGTGGTACTTCTTGTGGAGATGTAAACATTGTGACTGATTAGAGATGGAAATGAAGAATAAAGCGGAGTGAAAAAAGATGTTTGAAAAATTGTTTGAGCTTAAATTCTATAGCCATAGAATGAAATGAAATGTGGAAAGTGGATGATGAAACGCAGCTAAGCACAGGGTGTAGACTCAGAGGTTTACCGGAGACAGAGGAGCAGAAGGAAGGTATAAGCAGGCTGGGGGAGGAGGGAAGAGATGGAGGGAAGCAAAGAGAGACCAGCTACTGGACAGATCCAGCCATCGGGGGATCAAAGGTACTGGGCCCGCTGATTTGAATAAAGAAATTGAAAATGCAGAAATATGCTCATTTGAAATGTTGACAAATAATTCATTTTCTAAACAAAGGTTAACACTGTATAGTACAAATATAATATTTCCATATGTTTCATGTAAGCTTTGGGGTTAAACAAGCTAATGGCATCTGGCACAGAGAACAAAGGACTTTCTTTAGGATTCTGTGGCACTGCCATTAATTCAGTGGTTTACAGGCATCACTCCTAATGGGACTCAGTGAGTTCCTATTTCACAACTCAAGAAAACAAGAACAAAGGAAAACAAAACCATTTACATGCTTTTTTCTTTTCTTTTGATGTTCTAAAATGTATTGCAGTTTTGAGTGGTTTTCTAGGTCCTTGTATACAATCTCAAATGGACTGTATCATACAACCTAAGATACTGAGATATCTATTCTTTTTTTTGTATTTTTTGGCACAAATTCAGTAACAGCTTGATACATGTGTCTTACGTTGATCTGCTGTACACATTTAGTGTGTTGTTTTGATTTGTCTGAAAATGCAAATCCACGGTATGTAAGGGACGCTGTTTTTTAGAAATATGTAGTTAGAGCAAATTATAGCATCCCTTTTGGAAAAAATGTACCAATTAAACAATCATTTATTTCATAGAAAATATTAAAAGACCACCTGGTGGTTGGGTTGAAATAAATAGATTCTGGTTTTGCTGTATTAGTGGTAAATCAAAGGGGCATGCATTTGAGGGAAGAAACAAGCTGGCCGTAAGGTCATTTCTTTGAATATCCTGTTTTCTGCTCCACAGTAAGACCGCATTTAAAAGTAATGGTGTCATTGTCTATTCTTATTAGATACTCTTGAATACTTTATATTACCTTTGAGGGTAGCTTCAGCTCAGCACTAATAATTATGCCAGTAGCGGTGTGTCGTAATCTTTCCCCTCAAGAGATGCAAGGTTGCTGAGAACGCGTATTCTCAAAAGTGTCTTTGCAGTTGCATCACTAAACTTGTGGTGTTTTTCACTCTATTCTAAATGACTTCATCATTAACGAACCATAGTCTAAAATTATTTGTGATCAAAACTATAACATTTTCTACCTGTCTGAAGGGTATATAGAGCCAAGTTTTCTGGTAGTTAGAACAGGGAGCCAAGCTTCCCGGGATCAATTTCCTCTCTACTACTTTACCATCTCCGACAAGCTGCCTATATGATTAGGAATAAAATAGAATGTTCTACAAGGAGTTTCCCTCTCTCAGAAAGTTTGAAAAAAACGAGTCCTTACCACATAGTCAGTATTGCCCTGAAACTTCAGTGTAATGTCTAATGCAAAACTTAGCATACAGCTTAGCATACTACAGGACCCCTTATAAGAATCAGGCAATATTTCATATGCATTTCAGGTAATGGAAACTTCATCATGTATCATGTACCTCATCTTGGAAATTCTTATTATCTGTCTTGGTATCACATTAAGAATTTTGATGCATGGAAGTATATGGATTCAAATTTCATCATGGTTTTACTGATTAATGAATAAATCACAATTATCACTGAGGAGAAGTGTTCAGAGTGGCACAGAACAAAGGAAAGGATAAAACAATATTTTTAGGTTACTGCTGTAAATTTCATTAGGAATATTTTCCTATTGAGAGTAGTGTCGCTCATATACACAAACTAAAATGTTTTTTGAGTGAAAAGCCTTTTCTGTTGGCCAAAGAAAATCCCAGTCTGAATATTTCCCTCAGTTAAATCAGATTACTAATTGTGATTTTTTTAATATGTGCATTAAAACACTCAAATTATACTACCATAAATCTCCCCCAAAAGGATTCATGTTATTTTCAATAATTTCATGCTGATGAGGGTGTGAAGCTAAATGTAATTGTGTTTAAAAAATGGTTTGGGAACAATTATTACATGAAATCAAACTTCTTTCTGACAGTTAGTGATTTTATTTTGAAGGAAATGCTTTTTAATTGCTTCATAAAGTGATGAACTGGTTTTACAAACAAAGAAAGATAAAGCAAAGCAAACAATAATTTGTGCTCCAAGCTTCCTCTGAAAATTCGTAAATTCCTTTATTTCTCCCATGATGACTTAATATGAGTCATGTTCACCAACACAATTGACAAAATTCCTTCCTCAGTAGTGCTGTGTTTATTTTGACCTGACTAGTGCTCAAAGGCAATATGTTTCCAACAAATTCAAACAAGCCAAATTATTCACATATTTGAAGGCCACTTAAATTTTCTACTCTCTATGTTAGCAATAGCAACTTACCTTATACAAAAAATAAGAAATTGACATGGAAAAGGAAAACACAACAAATTTCGTTATCTAAATGAGATCTTTAAAACATGATAATTTATTTTCCCAGATAGTCAAATGATGATGGTAAAGTGATGATGCTTTGAGGAACGCTCAATATTCCAATAAAGGTATGGCCTTTTCTTCATAATTTGACCGATATGATAATATTTGACAAAAAAAATAATATTACAAAAATACAAGGCCCACTCTGCAGGGAGCAAAAGATGTCTATTCCAGTCAGAGTAGTCAAATGCAAGTTTATAATTAATGAGTTAGGTGGGTCAGGAGAAGTAAAGATTTCACTAACAAAAGGCCCTTGTTGTTCTATTCACAACATTGCATTTGTCAAAGACACACGAACATATAAACTAAACCTATGTAAGCCAGGGCCTTGGAACTGGTAAAGTGACAGAGAGAGGGTATGTGGGTGAGAGTTCTTCAGCAGTGCCTGTAGAACTAAGGCACAGTATCCCAGGAGGGCTCGTATCATCCTGAGATTATTTTCTTCTCTTTTTTCCCTCTGTAGCTTATCATGCAAACATTTCTGCGCTGAATTTCTCTATCTATACGCTATTGATTTTTTTGGCTTATGAGTTCTTCATCCAACCTGTTCAATTTTGATTCTTAGTGGCTTGAGTCCGGAATCTGGATGCTCATCGTTTCTATATTCTCAACTTGTAAAGCTACAAAGTATGTGCTTTCATCTAAAAGAGTAACTGGACAAACCAAGTTTAAATCTCATCACTGCTGTAGTTGTATTGAATCGGCCAATTTAATCAATTTCTCTAAACTTCAGCTTTGTCACCAGTAGCAAAAAAATAGTAACATTCAATACCTTGTGTTGCAGAAGTTGTGTGTGTGTGTAGCAGGTGATGTGCTTGGCACAGTGCCAGGCATATTTTCTAAAATAATCTAATTTAAGCGTAATGAAATTGATATGTCTACTTAATTTATATGTTACTTTAATAGATTTATAGATACCAGCCTTTGCTTAATCTAAAAGTGATAGTAGCTGATCCTAGAGAAGATGAACTATAAATAATAATACATTGTAATAATATGTAATAAATAATACATAGATATTGATACAAATTATTACTTCAAGCTTAAATTTAAATATATATATGTTTACATTTTAAATTTCTACATCTCTTTTATTGATGTACTTTTTGTTGAAAGGAATAAATGGAAAGATTAACTTTCTATATCTCTGATATTGATTGTTTTTATTAGATATGTGTGTGTAAAGGATCAAATTATCTATGCTTATGTTCATGGAGTTTCAAAATGACTGAGGTATTCAATATTTATTTAATCAAAATGTATCTCTTAAAGTGGCCTATGATTTTTTTGTTCAGTTATTTTCTTTTTTTTTTTTTTTTGAGACAGAGTCTCACCCTGTCACCCTTGGTACAGTGCAGTGGGGTCACAGCTCACAGTAACCTCCAACTCTTGGGCTTAAGTGATTCTCTTGCTTCAGCCTCCCAAGTAGCTGGAACTACAGGTGCCCACCACAATGCCCCACTATTTTTTGTTGTGGTGGTGGTTGTTGCATTTGTCATTGTTTAGCTCTCCCAGGCTGGGATAGAACCTGCCAGCCTCTGTGCACGTGGCCAGCACTGTAACCACTGTGCTACGGGCACCAAGCCATCATTTTCATTTTTTAACTGTTATAAAATATTGTCAACATATCTATTTGTGCTGTGCTAGTGGAAATGTATTCATTTCAAAGAGAAATGGAATTATGTGTGAATTTCAAAAAACTTTTCTCCCCGAGAATCTATTGTCTGACTGCAGAGGTTCTTTTGTTGATATGAATGGCCAGTGAAACAGAGAACATGTGTATTACCTAGTTCACGTGTACATATGAGACTTCAAATATTTTGTTGATGCAGATTATTTTTGAGTCTGCTCATTTTGAGTCTTCATAATCTTGAAAACATTTTTCTGTGTTTAGGGAGAAAGATTTTTTTCATGATTAGTTCTTTTTCTCTTTAAAATTAAGAGACTTAAAATACCTCCAGGGGAAAAGACAAAAGGAGACAGAGAGAAGAAGGAAAAAGAAGAAAAAATAAGGATAAGGTAAAGGAGAAGAGGAAAGTGGATGAGCGAGGCAAGAAGAGAAAAGAACCAACACTTGTGGTTACAATTGCATTAAAAATATTTCTTCTTGAAATATCCAGAATACAATTGATCCAAAAAATATCCTTGTGATGCACTCAATTAGACCTGGTCATCTGCTTCTAACTGATGTAATATAATATTCTGAAGACGACTGTGAAGAGAAAATTCTAGCTCTATTCCAGTGGCATCAATTTAGAAACCACTACTTAAAGGTCATAATTATGAAAGGCACTAACCATCTGAATATGAGTTTCCAGTGATTAAGTTGTTTCACAAAGCTCTCAGAACTGCAATTATGTGGAATAAGGAATGTCTGAAGCAGTCACAGGCCACAGAGAGCAGATTTCCATCATTGCTAAATGGGCTTTTCTCACTCATTAGATACTGGGCTTTAAATAAAGCATCTCACAGACAAAGGCTGGGGCACTCATCTACAGTTGCATATAAAGGATCCATAGAATCAAGGAAAAAATTATATTTACAGCATAATGTCAGCTGATCAAATAACCATCACATTAAATGTACTGAAAAAAGCCAAATCATGATAATTATCTGAACTTGGACATCATTCAGACCAAGTCTGGGACATGGACCCATATTATAAAAAATGACAATCATTATAAACAAATAGGAATGTAAAGATGAGTAAAACTTAAGTAAAAATTTATGATTGTTTAAAGCAGTCTTGAGTACATGTCTATATTTGATATTTATCATAGTTCTGATAAATTAAGCAGAAAAGTATTACGGTAGCCTTTTTTTTTATAAGGTAAGATAAATGCTCGAAGAGGTTGAATTAAATAGATCTGCAGCAGTAAACAAAGGATTAAAACAAGGCCTTCTGAATCTCTTTAAATATTCCTTTGTTAGGTCTTTTTGTTGTTGTTGCTGATACATAACACATGTACATATTTGAGTACCGGTAATACTTTGATACATGCACATAATGCATAATCATCAAATCAGGGTTTTCAGACATTGATTATTTCAAGCATTATTTCTTCATGTTGGGAATCTCCATAATCTTTTCTAGCTGTTTTGAAATATATAATGAATTATTGTCAATTAAAGCCACTCGACTGTGTTTTTGTAAATATAACACAGCTAAAGCTGTTGCAATTATTCTCTGCATACTCTCCATTTGTAGGAGTTGCATTTCCTGGTCCTACTGTGTAGAAACTGTGGCTTCTATTGAGATTTTAGCCATAGGGAGGCTGTGCCACTCTGGGGCCAGCACTTACCTGTGGGAGAAAACATCAAAAAATAGAAACAAGGAAAACATGTCTTTTTGCCAATATCTTTGCCGGCCTTTGCCTCCTTTCTGAAATCTGCTTTTTTAAATTTACTTTTAAGAGAATTTGTGTAGTTGAACTTTTTTCCTTTTTGTAGTTTTACAGACATTTTCATTGTAATCAACAGAAGGGAAGGGGTGGAGCAGGCTTATGTCACTGTGGCATACTAGTGGTGAGTTAATATGATAACATAATCATAAAGAAGCTTGGAAACAGATAGAAGTAACAGGAATAGATGCAGTGTCCCACACACCATGCATCCAATTATAATATTTCTCTCTTCATTTATTACTAAAGATCTGTCAATCCTGAAAGTTTTAGTTCCTTTCAACTGTTCAGATCTTTGTTTTGTGATATTTTATTTTGGCCATCTCTTTACCAGCCCAAAGCTTAACATTCAAGCTCCCTTGTAAACAGTCTTTGGCCTGATGCTTTGTTTATGCTGATTACATAATTCCATCAGCTCTCCTACTTTTTGATTACTCCTTTCTCATATCCCAGTGATTGATCAATCTTTCCCTCCTGCCCCAACCCTCATCTGTGAATCAAAATGTTGACTAATCATATCTTCTTGCTTATCTCATAATTACCACAAAATCAACATATCCAAAATGGAAACTCCTTCCCAACTTTCATAAATATGCAGCTCAGAGACAGGTGCAGATGTAAACCATACTTGTAGAAGTCCAAGTCTGGTTATAACTAAAATGAGTTTTGAAACATTAGTGAATCATAATCAAGTAAAGAGCATTAGTAAGTGTTAAACAAATAAAGATGGCATGAAATTCCACGGTAGATCCAGGAATACACATAGGAGTTGATGTCATTAAAATATAGTGCAAAAAAAGACCATCAATAGCACTATAATCTGCTTAATCCTCAAAACTAGAAATATGCAAATAACACCAAAGTCTTCTGTTGCTCACTCTCCTCTCCATCTGTAGACAAACACAGCGTTATGTTCCCTAAACATTCTCCAGTTTATCTTTTCTCTCTCTTCTATTCCAATTATCCCTCCCACCAGCATCTAGTCTAAAAAAAAGCAATTTTTACAGCTTCCCGATAGGTGTGTATCAAGTCTTGTTTGCTCTTTGATTCAGCCTCTAAGCTTATGTGAGTGTGTCCCAGCACATTGTACCCCATGATTGCACTAATGTACACAGCTATGATTTAATAAAAAATAAAAATAAAATAAAATACAAATCTGACCATGCGTCTTCTCAGTCAGGATTCTCAATTGTTACACTTCTGCCAAATGGAAGACAGTTCTCTCTGGTTTTAACCAATTAGCCTCCCTACTCATCTCTTTCCACTCCTTTTCCCTCACTTCGTGTTTACTAATGCCAACCCACATGCATTTTCCTAGATTCACCATAGAGTTTCATATTATCATGTCTTCATGTGATTAACTCTTACTAATGTTTCAAACTTTTCTTAAGAGTCAGTTGAGATAGATTTCCTCAAGCAAGGCTTCACGCCTTCCTATGTCTATTAGTACATTCACCCTCGCCCATGCTAAAGGCCCTGATCTATAGTCACTGACTTAAAAACTTGACTCTGTAATCTAAGACCTTTCTATAAATCATAAATCTCGACATTGAAGTCCCTAACTGGATATCTCCGCTTAGATACCTTTCCTAAGGGAATCTCTTAGGCAGCAGAGATTCAGTGTAACCAGCATGGACTTGGTCCCATTGCTGAATCTCTTCCAGTGTTTCCTGTGTGGTGAGTATTATCAATTATGTCACCACTTATACCAGCTAAATAATTGAGAATCTCTCTTTTCATTTTCCTCTCCTTCATTCTCCAAAAGCAACCCAACACCATTTTCTATATATTTCATCTCCAAGCTATTTCTGGAGTCATTTCTGTTTTTTTAAAAGCTAACCTTATCTATGATATGCCCCATGGGTCCTCTTTATTCATATTTTTCTTTATTCTATTCATCTTCTAGGTTGTAGCCATATTGATACTTTGAAAGTTAAAAATATGACATATCAATGTTCTGTTCCTAACATTTCAATGACATTTCATTAGTTTTAGAGTAAAGACAAATGTTCTTACCAGGGCATGTGGAACATAGTCAGCCCTTTACATCTCCAGCCTCATCTTTGATGCCCCTGGGTTTTTTCAATATGTTGTGTGGTTTTTTACTTTGCCTTCTCAAGACATATATATACATATATATATATATAAACAAGACATATATATATATATAAACAATTTGTAAACACTACTCTATTAAGATACAAAGTAAATTATTTCCTCAAAAGTAATTTGAAAGTCTATGACATGGCCAAATCTTTATGTATGAAAGAAATGTCATTGCAATTCTTGTGTCATAGCCATTAGAATTTAAGAAATTCCAGTAAAAAGAGGAAAGAACTAGGGTTAGTTGAATTTCAAAATGAAAAATAACATTTCAAGTAGTGAGTATAAGGTAATGACTTAATATGTGTCAGACTGACTTGAACTAGTAGCCACATGCTGTCAAAACCAAGTAAGGGATCATTTCAAATATACCTAATAGCATGTTATTATTTTCTTCAATTAAAAATTTTTCTTTAGAGGATGTTACACCTTTAAGAATGGTTTGAGTGATTTTACATTGATGATTATTATTATTGATCATGGATACGCAGAAATTCTACTTTCATAACATTGTGACTTTCAGAGTTTTCCTATTTTAGGAATGTATTTGGATTGTGAAGAGAAGTACAAAGGTAATTTATCTTAAAACATTTATTCCCAAAATTCAAATTTGTTTTTCACAAAGTCTAAGCATGTTTCATTTGTTTGAACTCCTTCAAAGATCTTTGCAACCTAAGAAACTTGCATGAGTTTTAAAATTTTCAGTCTAAGTCCATATAATTGTTTTAAAGATTATAGTTATTAAATTTTAATTGCATAATTTAACTCTTTAATGACATTAAATTTATTCATTAACAGTATAACAGTAAAATAAGTTAATAATTTAGTATTTCAACAAGGAGAAAGGAGACATTTTTCTTTTTTTTAGAGACAGAGTCCCACTTTGTTGCCCTCAGCAGAGGGCTGTGGCATCATAGCTCACAGCAACCTCCAGCTCTTGGGCTTAGGCGATTTTCTTGCCTCAGCCTCCCGAGTAGCTGGGACCACGGCCCCCTCCACAACGCCTGGCTATTTTTTGTTATAGTTTGGACAGGGCTGGGTTTGAACTCAGCACCCTCAGTATG
>CAUYON010062377.1:0-14488 GCA_963573935.1 Arctocebus calabarensis
AAAGACTCCCTATTCAATAAATGGTGCTGGGAGAACTGGATATCCACATGTAAAAGACTGAAACTGGACCCTCACCTTTCTCCACTCACAAAAATTGATTCAAGATGGATAAAGGACTTAAATTTAAGGCATGACACAATAAAAATTCTGAAAGAAAGCATAGGAAAAACACTGGACGATATCGGCCTGGGGAAAGACTTCATGAAGAAGACTGCCATGGCAACTGTAACAACAACAAAAATAAACAAATGGGACTTAATTAAATTGCAAAGCTTCTGTACAGTTGAGGAGACAACTACCAAAGCAAACAGACAATCTACCCAAAGGGGAAGGATATTTGCATAGTTTGAATCAGACAAAAGCTTGATAACTAGGATCTATAGAGAACTCAAATTAATCCACATGAAAAAAGTCAACAATCCCATATATCAGTGGGTAAGAGATATGAATAGAAACTTCTCTAAAGAAGACAGACAAATGGCTAACAAACATATGAAAAAATGCTCATCATCCCTAATTATTAGAGAAATGCAAATCAAAACCACCCTGAGATACCATCTACCTCCAGTGAGAATGGCCCACATCACAAAATCTCAAAACTGCAGATGCTGGTGTGGATGTGGAGAGAAGGGAACACGTTTACACTGCTGGTGGGATTGCAAACTGGTACAACCTTTTTGGAAGAAAGTATGGAGAACTCTCAAAGAACTCAAGCTAGACCTCCCTTTGATCCTGCAATCCCATTACTGGGCATCTACCCAGAAGGAAAAAAATCCTTTTATCATAAGGACACTTGCATTAGACTGTTTATTGCAGCTCAATTTACAATTGCCAAAATGTGGAAATAGCCTAAATGCCCACCAACCCAGGAATGGATTAACAAGCTCTGGTATATGTACACTATGGAATACTATTCAGCCATTAAAAAAAAATGGAGACTTTCCATCCTTTGTATT
The DNA here is from genome assembly GCA_963573935.1 of Arctocebus calabarensis. Classification (NCBI taxonomy): domain Eukaryota; kingdom Metazoa; phylum Chordata; class Mammalia; order Primates; family Lorisidae; genus Arctocebus; species Arctocebus calabarensis. The sequence continues at coordinate 957 of CAUYON010062377.1, forward strand.
AACCTATATGGAAGTGGAACACATTATTCTTAGTAAAGCATCTGAAGAATGGAGGAGCATGAATCCCATGTACTCAAGTTTGATATGAGGACAATTAATGACATGGTGGGGGTGAAGGAAGGGGAGAGCAGAGAGAGAAAGAATACGGGAGGGGTAAGGAAAGGAAGAGAAGAGAGAGGGAAAGAGCGAGGGGGGTGGGGCCTTGTTGTGTGCCATACCTTTTGAGGGCAAAACACAATTGTAAGAGGAACTTTACCCAACAAATGCAATCAGTGTAATATGGTTTCTTGTACCCTCAATGAATCCCCAACAATTAAAAAAAAAAAGAAGAAGGTCAAAATAAAACATATCTCTTAATCAAAGAATTTGGACTTGGTAAAACTATGCTAACTTAATTATTTTTATTTTTTTATTAAATCACAAACACATAGATCATGTATACATTGATGCATTTATAGGGTAAAATGTACTGATTGTGTATAGAATTAGGAATGCTTACATCACACTGGTTAATATATACCTCGTCTAATTTACTTAGTTATTATGTTAAGACATTTATTTTCCAAGTAACATAAGCCTACCAAATACAGTGTGTATATATATTTTTATTGCTGAGGATTCACTGAGAGTACAAAGAACCAGGTTACATTGATTGCATTTGTTAGATAAGGTCTCTCTTATAATTGTGTCCTGCCCTCAAAAGGACAGCATATATCTTTTAAGTACAGCAACTGTGTGTGTTTGTGAGAATCATTGGTTTGCTGTCTCAGTATATTTATTATAGTAGCATTTACTTCCTGTAGAACTCAATATAAGTAGGTTATACTATGTAGAATGTTTAACAACAAATAAGGTCTGTTCAATGGTAGAGTTAAACTTTGCTATATAATATGTAACCATTTGGTCAAGTGGCCAAATCTTCTTGTCTTCTAGAAGATCTAATAAATGATAATGATTGAAGAGGATTTTTTTTAACCTATTCTCAATAGCCCCCTTTTGCATTGTATTTCTAGTGTCCTAAGATCATGTGTTTATAGCTTGGTTCTGGATGAAGACTGAAGATTTGTTTCTCCACGGTAGTCTTAGTGCAGTGTGTATATATCTAGGAGAGGGACAGTTTTTGTCCTCTATGTACCACTTCCCGACCTTTTCCAAAAGCTGCCTGCAGACTTAATGGGAACGTGTCTTGAGATCTATGAGGAATATCTGCCATTGTTACAATAAAAAGTTTGGTGGTGGTGACAATATAAATGTCAGGTATTTTCCAGCCATCATCTAAAAATGTACACTTTCCCACTGCAAGAGCTTGCTATTTTAACAGCTGAGTTACAGATGAAAAGAACTTCACAGCATTTTTTTTGAAATTTAAGTGGATTCAAGATGCTGTAAACCTGCACTGCCCGATGTGGTAGCCATCAGCTAAATGTGGGCACTGAGCCCTTCAAGTGTCCAAACTGAGGTGTGCTGGAACTGTATAAAAATGTATATTGGGTTTCAAAGAGTTGGTATAAAAGGAGAAGGTAAATATCTTGTTAATATTTTTATATTGTTGTTACATATTGAAGTAGTAATAATTTAGATAGATTGGGTTAAATAAGGTATGCCATTAAAATTAATTTCACCTATTTCTTTTCATGTATTTTAAATGTGTCTACTAGAAAGCTTAACATGACCTAAGTGGCTCACATTTCTGACTCACACTGTATTTCCATTGGCTGGTGCCACTCTGTATTAATGTCTCCTCTTCTTTATTTAAATATTTTAAAGGCAGATTGTGGTTTCTTCTTTTGTAAATCTGTGAAAAGAAATTGTTAATTTTTTTCCCAAAATATTTTACTAACTTTCCAGGCCCCTTTATGCCTGTGAGCTCTTGCTCTTTTTCATCTTATTCTTCTGTTTGGCCAACATATCCTTGCTTACACATATAGTGAACTCTTTCTCACTTACTTTTCAAAATTTGTCTCAAGTGTCAGTGTAATGTAAGACCTAAAATTAATGTTCAGTATTACATGCTGCCTTGCATCTGCTGAGATTGGGCTGGCTTCAAAAGGCCTAACCCCAAGTCCCTGCCCTACTCAGGGACAAATAAGGTCCTCTAGCCAAACAATCCACCTCATCAAGGAAATCAAATGCAGTATCTGCTTATCCTTGACTAGTGGGTTTCAATTCCCTGCCAGCCCCAGAATATCCAGATAAACCAGCCACATCCTCCTGTGTGAGTCAGGGGAACCTCGCCCTCTTGGTACTACAAAGCCTCTCATAGTCCCAGGGGTTCACTTTACTCAGAGCATAAGTCATGTGCCACCCCTTGTGGCATGCAGTGTCCTCCCCTGGGCTACCTGTGACTATGAAACTGCTGTTATTCTCACCTGTCCAGTGCCAGGAGCCGTGTGTTCAACCATCATCAGCGCCTCAGAGCAGAATCTCTCCTTTGCCAACAGGGTGGATGGGACATGATTACAATCATTTCTTTCCCTCATCCCTCTGCTGCCAAGGTAGACTTGAGCATCCCCCTCCTTTGTTACACTCACTGTATTTCCTTCTATGTTAACACCCAGATCATACAGCTGAGGGAATTTGCATGTGCATCTTTCCCCTTCTGTTAGAAACTGAAAGCTCCTTGAAGGTAGCAATGATTTCTCATGTATTTTTATGTTTCTGGTTCTAAGAACAGTGCCTGGTACACAGTAGGTGCTCAGTAAGTGTTTCACAAATGAATGAGTTTGAAAGCCTGGGCTCTCCCTTGACATAATTCTAGTCCAGAACCATCAATCTCCTTCCAGGATGCTCATGGCCTCTGGCCCTGAGAACCCTTGGGGTTCAGAAGGCAGAATTCATGATTTATATTCCTCAGCTTCAGTTAATATTGCAGTCCGCAGACTGTCCTCCACACAGAATTAAATTAACTTGAAAAGAAAGTGCAAGTACCTTGTTTGAAAATCTGTTCCATTTGCCTGGCAATTTAATTTTCAGCCCAGATATGATTTGGTCTCCCTGGTAAATGATGTCTGCTTTTCATTTGCTAGGGGTTGTCCACAAGGTCCCAGGACATGGCAAGAGGCTGCAGGCAGGACAGCAGCCAGCCTTGGATGGCCAGGCCCCTTGCATATTTGTTAACTGCTGAGTCACAGGGCTCCTTGTTTGCTTGCCATAATGGCTCCATTTGAAGAAGGACGGCGTGCTTTCAGTCCTGCTAAGCTTTTTACATTATTTTTAAAATATTTTTCCTTTGGTACATGCCCAAGCTCCACACATTTTTTCCCCCTTCATTTTTAAACCCACGTACACTTCAAGGGAAATTGAATCCATATGTTTCTGATTCATTTACACACAACTCATCAAAATGTTGTTTTAAAAGAGCTAAACTCTAATCCCATGGGGTTCAAGTGGGTTTCTAACTTGGTTGAAGGCTCCCCTTCCCCTGATCATGGCTTAATATAGGCAGACCAGCCAGGGTGAAATAGGAACCCTCACACCTCTCAGAATGTGAAAGAAACATACCATTCTTTAAGGCTCAGCTATGCAGAGCCTAGTGACTTCTTCCCTCGCAGTCAGCCTTCGTCTGCACAGCTGCCATGGCCTGTGCTATTTTAGTCCAAAATGTGTGGAGGAAACCAACAGGAAAAAGAGCTCTTTACTAGCCGAAAAGGAATGATCAGAAATCATTTATGCATGTTATTCTGCCTGATCGTAGACTCATAAAATCACAGAGCTGGCAGGGGCCCTGCAAAATCATGTTCCTACCTTCACAGAGGCCTTGGAAAATTCCTAAGCAAACAGCAAAGCTATCCTAATTACTGCCACAGTGATGTTATATAGCAAAGTCCAGCTCTTATTTCCCTTTAGGTAATTCTGACCAAAACTCAACTCCCAATGTCAGTAACTTTGTCAAATTTAGATACACACACAAGATTTGTATCCTTACCCACACTAAATACTTGCAATTCTACTAGTCCTTAGATAATGATCTGTGAAATTGGCCCATTGTGCCATTTGGTTTCCAATAACCTTTGGAATTAGCACACAGACCAGGGCAGACAGGAACATGGGACCTTGTCTGGGGAGAAGAATTGTTTCCTTTGGCCTGAGTTGATTCAGCAGCTCAGTTGGAATGGTTGAAAGAACTGTTAGCATTTGGACATCTTCACCATGAAAATTTCCAAGGCAATCAAGCATAAAAAGCAATGTTTGGGGTTCCATGCTTCAGTTTCTAACACAGACAATGGCAATACCAGATTGCACCATAGGAAGGTTAGCTGCATGGCACAAAGGTGACCAGGAATTTGCTCTACTTCCAAGAGGCCTCAAGACTCTGAAAGCTATGCATTTGCTAGTTGTCAGACAAGCCCTCAAACATAGAAGTCTCTGACTGACAACCTAAAAAGAATGGGCGAACTTTCCAGAAGACTTTTTGATTAATGCCAATTAATGTAACTGCTCTGAAATAGTGGGGTCTCATTAGTATCAAGAAGTTCTGTTATTTGGCATCAAAATGGCATCAGGTATTCAGCTAAGTTCTTGTTTTTCCCAAGGGCAACCAGCCCAGCTCAATTTGCCTAGGGGCTTTTGACTCTACAGTCTCTTCCAGCATTGAACAAGTGAATCCTGGGAACCCTGGTGGTTTCATAAGATCTGACAGATGTTTCTTTGCAAAAACATGCAGTCCTAACATCTCTTGCAAACCTTAAATGGCTGACATTCTCTCTCTCTCTCAGCTTTCTACACATTGTTTATTTACTCATTTTGCTTAAACTCAAATTAAGTGCTTTGCTAGGGTTGGCCCTAAAATAGCATCATATAGATATGTTTTGGGTTTTTGAAATTTGTTTATTATTGTTTTTATTTTTATCTCTTTTCTTTCAAGGTTAGAACTGTTTAGTGGTCATAGACTATTCCTCTGGGTGATTCTTTTGTGGCATCATTTTATGATATAAATTTATTATGATGGGTTGGTTGGTATAACTGAAAATGAAGGTACAATGGAATATTTAATAAGGGCACAGTCTGTATAGGCTCTAGAAGGCAGCTTTTAAAAATCAGCTGAATCACTTAGCAATGTATTAGAAAAGAATGCATTCATTTCTAAGTATCCAGAGTATAAACAAAGATCTTATTTTCATAAGATCTTGCAATTGTTATAGTGATAGGATAGGATTATATCCTCCCAAAGTTGTAGTTAAAAATAGGATTTGTGCCCCAGCCCCTATTTTGAAAAGTCTTAATGGTTAAAATAGCAGCTACCACCTATGGTGCCCTGATACCTATCCAGCCTCATGGTTAGCGCATTATTTACATTATCTTATTAAATCAAGACAACCAGGTGAGGTAGATATCATCACATCTGTTATACAGATGAGCACACTGAGGCTCCTGGGAGTTGGGTAATTTGTTCAAGAAACAGGGTCAGTAAATGGAAGAAAAGAGATTCAGATCAAGCTTCTCTGATTCCCAAGTCTGCAGGCAAATTAAAAAAAAATGAAGTAAAATGAAATAAAATAGAAATAGCCTCAGAAATATTAAGCAGTGCTGGCAAGTTGTACTTAGTGCACTCTGAGTATTTGAAATAATTTTAGAAGAAAAAAGAAGTTTTTCAAACTTTAGGTGTTTTGTGTTTTTAATGAATATCACAGGTAAATTATTAGGATGTAGATGAAGAGCCACTTCCCACGCGATGCCCTCTCTGATCTGCAGGCAGGGCCCCTCTCTTTCTTCTCTCTAGAGTACTTCCTCTTTCTCTCCATAGTGCCCCTTACGTGCTGTATTTTTGTCTCTGGGTTTTTCTTTTCTGCCAGGCTATCCTTCCGTCTGAAGGGACTGTGTTCTGTGGTATCCCAGGGTCTAGCACAGTGCTGTACCCGGAATGGATGCTCTTTGGAGGGTGTAGGTATGTGGGGACATTGACGGGGCCACTTAGCATGGTAGGAAACAGGAGGGTGGTGGGAAAGGAGAGGGAGGAGGATGTTCAGAGTCATTGGGGGTAAGTCAGTGGAGCTTGAGGGCTGATTAGACTGGTGATGTTTATGGGACGGGAAGCCACTGAAAGAAACACAGTACACAGTGTGACAAAATCATTTTTCTGTTTTGAAAAGTCACTTTATAAGTAATGGAAAGAATGGGCTGGGAAAGGGAAGAATACAGCATTATAGGATGTGTTCCTAATACCTGCTTCACAAGTCTTGTTCTGATGGCTACAATACAGGTTCTTGTAAATTCACTCTGCTGGTGATACCAGGAGATGTGGTTTTCTCCCAGCCCAGATGTGTAGACTGCACCTTACAAGGTAGCCAAGACACATTGAAGTTGGAGGACATGCCAAGCCTTCTGGTCCAGGGGAATGCCACTGTCAAAGCAAAAGCCCCCAACCCAGGGGACATTACCATGGGAGTAGATATTCTGAGGGAGGGGTGTCCACCCTTCAGTCTCACTACCACTCTCACTGCCAGCCACCTGAGGTCCCCCTGTGTATCCTCTTACCTCCCCAGGAGAAATTCAAAGAATATCTGGTGAGACCTATAGACTTTTTTCTGCAGGAGTAGCTAAAGAACATAGTATTTAGAGTCCTGGAGACAGGCTCTCTGAGTTTGCCTCTCAGCTTCTGAACTGGGCAGCTGAAGGGCATTGGCAGGTGACTGAAGGGCTGGACCTTAACTGTCTCATCTATAAAACCACCTCTCAGGGATGTTCTGAATATTAAATGAGTAAATATGTAGAAGTACCTAGAACACTGTGGGGCACATATTAAATGCTTAGTAAATGATACTTTATTGTAGTTTCATTCATCATTTGGGGGCTAGTTCTAACTCATACATCTGCACAGATCATATAACTCTGGCTCCGGTACAGATGGGGACATAGACTATGGGATCCTTTCCAGCAGCTGGCCTAAAGGGACAAGCTCAAGATATCTTCCACAAACTATGCTCCATGAGGGTCTTAGGGACTCCCTGTGTTATGAAGTGGCTTTTTCTTCAGAAATCACTCACCTATAAGTACTGATGGGAGTATGTGGGAAGCAAAAGCTTAGGACCTGGTGGCATAGTAAGATGTTTGTTGCAATTTTTGCTACCCTATAGCCAGAGCAGCTAGGGGCTCCGGAGCAGCCAGCAAGTGCTATGTACCCCCCCACCCGCTGACATCAGCAGGGGGCAAGCTGCCAGGTAGGACGTGCAGCTCTGCCTGTCAACCACTTCTCAGTACGCTAGCAGGACAGGAGCAAGAAGTTTGTGATTTGCTTTTTCAAAAATTAAGATAAAATACAGATAACAAATTCTTTCCATTTTAACCATTTGAAATGTACAGTTCAGTGCTCCTACATACATTCGTAATATTGTACAATTACCACCACTACCTAGTTTCAGAACATTCTTGTCACGCCAAAAGAAAACCCCATACTCACTAAGTAGTCACTCCCTTTTCCCCCTTCTCTTAGCCCTAGTAACCAAAATTCTGAATTTTGTCTTCATGGATTTGCCTAATTGCGCATTTTATATCAATGGAATAATACAATATGTGGCCATTTGTGTTTGTCAGCTTTCACATAGCGTAATGTTTCAAGGTTCATCCAAGTTGCAGTATGTTTCAGTACTTCTTTTTATGGCTGAATATACATTGCATCGATGTACCATATTTTGCTTATCCATTCATCATGACTGGGTTTGGGGGAAATTGGCCAACCTCTCTTCTTACACAAAACTGGCCCGTGGTTGCTAAGGGAGTCTTGTGTTTTCAGGCCTTTCAAGTTTTCAAAACTTGTCAGAAATCCAGCTATTATGGGATATTTCCTAATTTTTAAATGCTGTCCATGATTATAAATTTTCAGGAAAATCACAATGTGTGCCATTTTATATGTGCCAAAGGGGGAAGAAAATGTCTTCGGCGTGGCTCGCGTGGCTCAAAGGAGTAGGGCACCAACCCCATATGCTGGAGGTGGCAGGTTCAAACTCAGCCCTAGTCAAAAACTGCAAAAAAAAAAAAAAATGTCTTCAGGTAAGATCTGGCTCTCAGATCACTAGTTAGCAGTTCTGGTGAGCCTTCTATATCAAACACACTCTCCTGGTGATACATTTGGTGCCATTTGTCTTTATTTTATTACCAGACAGAATTTTTCTAGCATCTTTCTATGTAGGTGGTTCAATATGTTGCCTTATAATATAAAATAGGTGTTATATTTGCAGAGAAATTTCTAGCTAGACTTTGGGCTATGTAGACTACTAAGAAAATAATGCTTACTAAGAACTTATTTATTTAGACAAAAAAGATTGAAACCTTGCTATGCCATGCTTTGTTCAAAATGAATGCTGTTGGCTGGTCCACTTTCAGAACATGGTACATGACACAGGCAGACAAGCAAACATAATTAAATACTGGCCCAGATAGGGTTCTCCTTAATTAGTTGTGAGTTTCTATAATGAAAATACCTGGAGATTCATCTGACTTCAAAGTCCCATTAAAGCTGTGTTGCTTGTGTTGCTTTGAAAATTTGGGAGTTTAGGACTCTTTGCCTCAGACTTCTTAATGATGATAATTATATGATATGCTTAAAAGTGCTTTTGATCTTGGCCTCTCAAAGCACTCAAGTGAGGTAGCAATTCCCTCAACCCCACTCTGAAGCAGGCCTTCCTTGTTTACCGGCAATGTGCGCTGACATGTGTGTCATAGCCATTGCAGCTTCCAAGAGAACGTGCCAGCAGCATCAGTGAAAACGCACAGTTGCACATCTCAACTCTCCAATCTTCATATTAATATGTAGAAATAATTGTAACTCCTCTTTCTCGTGTGGTGTTTTATGTAGCCCTTTATCTCATTGACACAGTAACAAAATTTTATAGAGGGAAAAAATAGTGCAGTACCCACTGCACTTATAAAATAAATAATAAATTTTTTCCTTACTTTTATTTTTCCCTTTTCTAATGATTTCTCAGAAGGCAATTCACCAAGTAGGTGACAGGTGAACTGGGTAAATCTCATTTCAGGCTACAAGGAACAATTTCCTACCTTTCTTATAGTGCCCAACCTGGTTAATGAAACAATTCAGAGTATAGTGAATTTCTTTATGCTTTTGTAACTGATTTTGTTGACTGTATACCTTGCTAATATATTAGCTTCTATGGTTTTTTCATCCCTGGGGCAGGCTATAAGTAAGGGTTAATATCTATTATGGAAAAATGAATTTAAAGTTATGAAATTAAATCTTGATTCAGACATAGACCTTTCCTAGGAAATAAACTCTCTCATGGGCAGGTTGAAGTTAAGTGAGAGTCTCCTCTAACTGCTATTTGAATTTATACTTCTTTACCTAAAATTATTCAATAAATAGTAGATTTGAGCAGGGGGCCCCTGGGCCTAATTTAGGGAGACCTCTCAAGACATACACAGAAAACAACTAGATAGTTTGGCATTAAGCATAAAACATGAGGAGCTCACTTGATTTTTTCACAGGCATATCTTAGAGTGCCCTACCCGTCTCCTAGTGCTGTCTCTAAGGCAAAGAGAGTCGGGATACTGACAGCAGGGGTAAGTGTGATAAGGACATGTAATCATGAGGTTCTAGTGCATTTAGAGAGGTTGATATAAGCAAAGCATATTCCATTTATAGATCTAGACCCCTGGAGAAACTGCAAAATTAGTCAATGAAATTTAAGAGCAAAGTTAATAAAGCACCAGAACAAAACACAGGTCACACTTAAAATTTGCCAAACTAAGAGTAACAATGTGATTGTGTAATGACTCTACTCTGATCATTATCTAGAATTTACTTTTTTAATTTCAAAGATTCCAATAATGCTATTTTTCTGTGTGGTAGGGGTTTTGTAAAGTTATGAAGAAGGAACGGCTAATATTTACTATATTCCTTTACTATGTGCCAGAATTATTCTAAACTCTTGAGACATAATCTTCACATCAGCCCTACAGTTTAAGCATTGTTTCTCTAGTTTGTAGACGCAGAAACTGAGATGCAGAAAGGTTAGCTAACTTGCTAGAGGACAGTGTTAATAAGGGAGCCCGGATTGTTACTCAGAGTCGTCTAAGGCCAAAGCTTACATTCTTATCTAGCAGATTATTCAGGAGGATGCAATTTTAGCTGGAAGGCAGGGGACCTAGACCCAATAATGTTAGCACAAGAAAAATCCATCTCATATAGTGTTCTTTCTATGGGAAGGTAAAGATGCATGTATGCGTGCACACACATACACACACACAGATTATGCCATTGTATTTTGTAAGGCTGAGAAGTATACTCTACAGATGAACCTCAGGAGTTAAAGATATCATAGTGTTAAACGAGTACTTGAAACATGGGCAATAACCAAGTATTAGACACAATAACATAGGTCCTTTCTGAAATTTGGTCATTCTAACCCTTTAAAAAAGCAAAACCTGAAAAGTAGAGGGCCAAGATGGTGGACTAGAAGCAGCTTGCACATGCTACACTCTAGGAGAGGAACAAAAACTGCAAGTAGATGCCAAACTACAGGTGAACCCCCTTGAAAAGAGCATTTTAAATCATCAGAGAACCAATGGAGGACACTCAGAGTGAAGGAGACAGGGATTAAGGAGACAGTGGAGGAGATAGGGATTCCCACTCACTAAGACTGGAAGGTACCCGAGGAGACCCCTACATGTGTCAAAATGATAAAGGAGAGAACCCCAAGGCTCCATGCTCCCCACATGGACAATATAACTTGAACTTTGGGCTCCCCTTACCTCTGTCACCACCAAGAGTCTCCATGCTGATGGGAGAACTGCTTGGAGACTGTATCGTGAAGTTATATTAGAAAGCAGGCTCAGCAGGGACCTGCTGGTCTTGGTTCCCAGGTTCCCACAGCTGATGCCACTCTGACCTTCCAGTCCATGTAGGAATTTGCTTCTTTGCAGTTGCTTGAACATCACCCTTTGCTTGGCCAGGAAGGAAGCAGGGGAGAGCAGATGCACCCGCATACCCATGACAGGAGCACATCCTCCAGCGGGGAACTCTAATGGAGAGTTAGAGGTTTCATATTAGCAGCCTTAGTGGGACCTGGGTGAGGAGAAAGCCCCACATATCCAGAACCTAGCCCCTGTGGCTCCACATGAACCAGTAGAACAGGCTCCCCAATCTCATGTGTTGCTAGATTGAGCTCCATGCCCCTATAGACCCAAGCACTAGGTAGAGCTTCACGACCCCACAGATCCATATTCTGTGTGGCCTTGTGTGCCAACCAGAAGGCTATGACCCCATGACTGCACATGATGGCTCACCTGTGTTCCAGCTCTCCACTGACTCACTAGTTACAAGCTCCCCCTATCATGTACTGCCATACATTAAATGGAGTGAACTCCTGAAGCCCTGACACTGTGGCCACTACCTAGATAGCCTTGTCAAACAGTCACTGCCAATATGGTGGGAAGACCAGGGCAGAGAAACCTTACTGCAACTACCGGCCTCAGTGGGGAGGAACTCACCCAGCCCCCTGCTCTATCTTTCAACAGTAGCCTAGGGACAAAACCACCATTTCACAAAAAGATCCCTCAGCACTGGCCCAGAACCTGCAATGTACCCATCAAAGTCCTGTAACCTGTTTCAGTGCTGACCATAGTCCTTGGATGACTCATAATCCTGCACATGTGCTAGCCAAGGTCATGCCATGCACCAGCATGGAAAGAGACTTGCACAGCCCTTTGCTCAAGCTTTCCACAGTGATATGGGGACCAAATCACCAATCTAAATGAATATCCCTCATAATCAGCTCAGACTATGACAATCACAGAGGATGAGACCACCCCTGAGAACAACTGTGTTACAGGCTCTCAGTGCATCCACCCTTCTCCTACAACATTAATCCTCTGGAGTAAGACAAAAAAATACCACTAGTAACCCCTTCTTCTTCTCACCAAATAGGAGTAAGCAAAGGAGAATATGTATACTGCAAACCTCTCACCTCCGAACTAAGTGAAGACATTTCAGATAAGAGGAAACCAGCAAAAAATTTCTGATGACGCACACACAAAATAAGCTACTTTGACAGTCCAAAAAGATCCACAGTTTATCCATGGCAAAAGACCCCAACAAAAAGGAATTGTCATAATGTGGGAAATGGAATTTATAATGTGGATGGAAAACAAGATGAAAGGAATTGAAAGGAACTTGAAAACCAATAAAAAGAAATGAAAACATATTTCAGGATACAAATAAAAAATATGAAAAATTCACTAAGGAGATAGAGAATATAAGAAAGGATATAACAGAAATCAAAGAAATGAAAGTCATTTATGGAACTACAAAACACAGCAGAATGCTTCAACTTAGCAGAAGAATCTCCAAGCTTGAAGACAAGGTTTTCAAACTAACCCAGTAAGTCAAAGGCACAGAAAAAATAATAATCACTCAGAGAAACATGAGGTTATGTGAAATGAGCCACTATGTGAATTATATGTATCCTTGAGGGAGAAGAAAAACCAAAAATATGGAAAACCTAGTTTAGGGCATGATTGAGATCTCTTTTCTGGTATTGTCAGAGATTCAGATACAACATGGTCATTGAACATTGGGAAGATTTGTAGCAAATAGGATATTTCCAAGACACATAGTCAGCAACCTGGCCAAATATAAAATGAAAGGGAAAATTGTACAAGCTGCAAGGTAAAAACAACAACTAACCTACAAAGCAAAATCCATTAGGCTAATTCCAGATTTTTCAGCATCAACCTTACAAACCAGAAGGGATTGGGGCCCCATTTTTAATATTCCTAAACAGAAGAACTTCCAGCTAAGAATGTTGTGTATAGCTACACTAAGTTTCATGAATGATGGAGAAATAAACGCTTTTCCAGAAAGACAAACACTAGCAGAATTTGTCACTATTATACATGCAATAGCACTATAGTTACCTACTCATATAAAATTACCCCAAATTAGAGCTCATAAGTTCTATAAATAAATAGCAAAAAGAGAGAAAACAAAACAATAAGGTATTAGCCAAGATGATGAAAAGAATAGCATTCTACATATCAATACTAATACTGAACATGGGTTGTCTGAATGCCCCACTTAAAAAGAAATATACTGGGTGTATACATGAAAAAATGTAGCACCTATATTTCCTGTCTCCAAGAAATACATCTAAACCACAAGGACACACATAGCCTAAAGGTAAAGGGATGAAAAAAAAGTTTCATGAAAATGGAAACCAAAAGTGAGCAGGTGTAGCCATATTTATATCAGATAAAATAGATATTAATTACTAGTGGTAAAAACAAAGAGAGATTGTCATAATATAATGATAAAGCAATTCAACAAGAAGACATAACAATCTCATATACATTACATATGCACTTAACCCAGATGCTTAGTTTCATGAAGCAGATTTGTTTTTGAAAGTTTATTTATTTATTTATTTATTTATTATTGAATCATAGCTGTGTACATTAGTTCAATCATGGGGTACAGTGTGCAGGCTTCACGTGCAATCTGAGATATTTTTATCAACCTGATTGACATAACATTCATGAGATTTTCTCGTTTACTATGTGAAAACATTTTTGATCCGTATTTA
>CAUYON010062382.1:0-19852 GCA_963573935.1 Arctocebus calabarensis
TAAACACAGCTACTCTTGCTTATATATTCTTTATGGCCACTTTCTCACAACAATGGCAGTTAAGCAGTTGCCACAAAGACTGCATGTTCTCAAAAACAACACTCATAAATTTGTAGTCTTTATATATACCAATAATAGTCATGCTGAAAAAACAGTCAAGGACTCTATTCTATTCCGTTCACAGTAGTACCAAAGAAGATGAAATATTTGGGAGTTTACCTAACAAAGGACATGAAAGATCTCTATAAAGAGAAATATGAAACTCTAAGAAAAGAAATAGCTGAAAATGTTAACAAGTGGAAAAACATACCATGCTCGTGGCTAGGAAGAATGAATATTGTTAAAATGTCCATACCACCGAAAGCAATATAGAATTTTAATGCAATCCCTATTAAAGCTCCACTGTCATACTTTAAAGATCTCGAAAAAAATAGTACTTCATTTTATATGGAATCAGATAAAAACCTCGAATAGGAAAGACATTACTCAGAAATAAAAACAAAGCAGGAGGAATCACACTACCAGACCTGAGATTGTACTATAAATCGATAGTGATCAAAACAGCATGGTACTGGCACAAAAACAGAGAGGTAGATGTATGGAACAGAATAGAGAACCAAGAGATGAACCCAGCTACTTACCATTCTTTGATCTTTGACAAGCCAATTAAAAACATTCAAGGGGGAAAAGATTCCCTATTTAACAAATGGTGCTGGGTGAACTGGCTGGCAACCTGTAGAAGACTGAAACTGGACCCACACCTTTCACCTTTAACTAAGATAGACTCTCACTGGATTAAAAACTTAAACTTAAGACATAAAACTATAAAAATATGAGAAAAAGTACAAGGAAAACACTGGAAGAAATCAGCCTGGATGAATATTTTATGAGGAGGACCCCATGGGGCAATTGAAGCAACACCAAAAATACACTACTGGGACCTGACCAAACTAAAAAGCTTCTGCACAGCCAAGAACACAGTAAGTAAAGCAAGCAGACAGTCCTCAGAATGGGAGAAGACATTTGCAGGTTATGTCTCCAACAAAGGTTTAGTAATAAGAATACACAGAGAACTCAAACATTTTAGCAAGAAAAGAACAAGTGATCCCATCTCAGCGTAGGCAAGGGACTTGAAGAGAAACTTCTCTGAAGAAGGCAGGTGCACAGTCTACAAACACATGAAAAAATGCTCATCATCTTTAATCATCAGAGAAATGCAAATCAAAACTATTTTGAGATATCATCTAACTCCAGTAAGATTAGCCCACATCACAAAATCCCCAAACCAGAGATGCTGGTGTGAATGTGGAGAAAAGGGAACAGTTCTACATTGCTGATGGAAATGCAAACTAATATGTTCTTTTTGGAAAGATGTTTGGAGAACACTTAGGGATCTAAAAGTAGACCTGCCATTTGATACTATAATTCCTCTACTAGGTATATATCCAGAAGACAAAAAATCACATTATAACAAACATATTTGTACCAGAATGTTTATTGCAGCTCAATTCATAATTGCTAAGTCATGGAAGAAGCCCAAGTGCCCACTGACCCAGGAATGTATTAATAAATTGTGGTATATGTACACCATGGAATATTATGCATCCTTAAAGAAAGATGGAGACTTTACCTCTTTCATGTTTACATGGATGTAGCTGGAACATATTCTTCTTAGCAAAGTATCTCAAGAATGGAAGAAAAGGTATCCAGTGTACTCAGCCCTACTATGAAACTAATTTATAGCTTTCATAAGAATATGGGGAAATCGGAGAGGGAGGGGAGGGGAGGGGGGAGGATGGGTGGAGGGAGGGTAATTGATGGAACCACACCTATGGTGAATCTCACAAGGGTACATGTAAAACAAAACAAACAAACAAAAAAGACTGCATGTCCTCAGAGCCTAAATTATTTACTGTGTGGCCCTTTACAGAAAAAGTTTACTGATCCCTGAGCTGTAGCAAAGCAAATTTAAAGCTGCCCATTAAGTGATGAAAAGTTACAGATATATATGTGGGATTGCTAACACTTTACATATGACCATCAGATGAATCTTTCTAAAACATAGTTCAAACCAGGCCCTCTCCTACCAAAAATCTTCCCTGAGTACTCCTTGCCTACAGAGGGAACTCTTTTTTTGTTTGTTTTTTTTCTGAGACAGAGTCTCACTTTGTCACCCTTGGTAGAGAGCCATGGCATCATAGCTCACAGCAACCTCTGACTCCTGGGCTTAAATGATTCTCTTGCCTCAGTCTTCCAAGTACCTGGGACTACAAGTGCCTGCCAGAACATCCGGCTATTTTTAGAGGTGAGGTTCTCACTTTGGCTCAGGCTGGTCTCGAACCTGTCAACTTGGGCAATCCATCCACCTTGGCCTCCCAAGTGCTGAGATTACAGGTGTGAGCCACCAAGCCCAGCCAAGTTTGCAGTCTTTAACAGGTCCTGCAGAGTCAGGCCTCAACCTTCCATTCTAACCACATATCCCAAATCTCCCTTTCTATAGCATACACCCCAGATGACATGAATTATCTGATGTCCCTTTTCATTCTCTGTATCATTCTACTATACGAAATGCCCTTTCCTTAATACAGTGTCATGCAGTAAAATAAAGAGGGCCTTTAGAGTTGAGTTTATGCTCTAATTCAGCCGCTTGCCCTGTTGGTTTAATTCAACCAATTTCAACCTTTGAATTTCAGTTTCCTCATCTACAGAACAGGAATAAAATCCTTATCTCATAAAATTGTTACAAGATGTAATGCCTGGCACTGCTAAACAAATGATAGTGATAAGAGTGTTCAACTCCAATGCTACTTTTTCCTTTGCTCCTCTCTGGTCCTCCAACCAGGAAATGAGTTCTCTTTTCCTGTCACATACCATCATGTCCACCTGTCCTGCTCTTATGGCTCTCATCCATAACCATGACCTTATATGACAGTTATTTTTTCCCATAGCTTATCTCCCCTACCATGTCTGCCTAGGAACCTGTTGAGGGCAGTATCCAGCTGTAACTCACTCTAATGTCTGACAGCTCTGAGAAAAATAACTTTAATATAGTATGTACACAAGTATGTATTGAATGAACAGTTTGTGTTCACTGAACTATATATAACACTTGTTGGGTGTCTCATGTTGTCTTGGGTTATAAGCAGGGGCAACATCACGTGTTCTGAATAACACCCAGCCTCAGTTCTTAGCAAGTATTCAAACAACATCAGAGACTGAAACTGCCAACATAAAAACAAAGAGCAGGCTCGGCGCCTGTGGCTCAACAGGTTAAGGTGCCAGCCACGTAAACCTGAGCTGGCGGGTTCAAATCCAGCCCCGCCCACCAAACAACAATGACGGCTGCAACCAAAAAATGGCCGGAGTTGTGGTGGGCACCTGTAGTCCCAGCTACTTGGGAGGCGGAGGCAGGAGACTCGCTTGAGCCCAGGAATTGGAGGTTGCTGTGAGCTGTAATGCCACAGCACTCTATCCAGCTTGAGGCTCTGTCTCAAGAAAAAAAAAAAAAAGAATCCATGTAACTGAAAGGAAAGAAATGGACCATGAGTTAGCTGATGGGGTTTGTTTCTACCTGTCCTATTTTTAGCTTTCTATGTTACTCAGACACAGAAAATCACAGGTATCAAGGAGCTCCTGGCCCAGGATGTCTCCATGCAAAGGTTTCAGCCTGCATAATTGCTGACTCCTACCACTTTTAGACTTAGAAAAAAAGGAAAGAATAAAAAAAAAATTACCTGAAAAAAATAAAAACAAATACAAGCCTGAGCAAGAAGGAGATCCCATTTCTACTAAAAATATAAAAAAATTGCTGGCATCATGGTGGGTGCCCGTAGTCCCAGCTAATTGGGAGGCTGAGCCAAAAAGCATAGCTGGAGCCCAAGAGCTTGAGGTTGCTGTGAGCTATGATGATGCTATGGCACTCTACCCAGGGTATAGAGTCAAGACTATGTCTCAAAAAATAATATATATATACACACATATACATGAAATAAATGAACAAAATAAACAACAACACCAAAAAAAAAACAAAAACCACTACCTTCCCCTTGCCTACAAAACTTTTGCCCTTCCCCAGATTTTCTTTCTTTCTTTTCTTTCTTTCTTTCTTTCTTTTCTTTCTTTCTTTCTTTCTTTCTTTCTTTTTTTTTTTTTTCTTTTGAGACAAAGTCTCACTATGTTGCCCTCAGTAGAGTGCTGTGCCATGACAGCTCACAGCAACCTCAAACTCTTGGGCTAAAGCAATTCTCTTGCCTCAGCTTCCTGAGTAGCTGGGAATACAGTCACTTGCCACAACACCCAGCTCTCTTTTTGTTCCAGTTGTCAATGTTGTTTAGCTGGCCTAGGCCAGGTTTGAACCCATCCGCCTGAGTGTATGTGGCTGGCGCCATAACCACTGTTCTACAGGCGCCAAGCCATCCCCCAAATGTTTTATTGAACGTTTTTTTCATAGAAATCTTAATCTCTCTTATATGCCTTAGCACACAGATTTTCAGCTAACCATTCACTTCACAAAGCCATTCCCCTCCTAGGTCTCATGAAAAGCTTGGTTTGACTATGAATACTACACCAAGCAGTTTATTTTAATAAGTAAACAAAATCAAAGAAAAAGCCCAAATATTCCCCCTCTTCGATTGAACCCTCACCTTTCTAATTTTGTAGTACAACCTGAATATCCTTAACGTCTCAATGAACTCTTCTAAGGGGAGACATAACTCAAAGACTACAAGGATCAGCATTTCAAACACCCCATCTTTAAGGTGCTACTAGGAGCAGGCCACAATAGGAGAAACCATTAAAGGATCAAACTCAAATCAAATGACCTTCAGGAACTTGTACAGTTTATATAGTCTGACCAAAAGTGAACAGATAACATGTGTAGGGAAAGGAGGCGCCAAGGAACAAATGAGAAGAGCTGCATAAGAAATACCAGTTGGTAGCAGTTACCATCACTCTGCCCCTTCTAAGCCTTTCTCTCTGCTCTTGGTTGGCTGCATTTGACTAAGAAGGTCCCCACACTGATCTTACACACAATATTTTGTAGAAAAATCCACTGGAAACAAAGGTATAAGCACTCACAACATATTTGCCAATGACTTTGACTTTATTTTTCACAATCATCTTTAAGCCAAGAGAAAAAAATTATCAGTTGACCCACTCATTACCCTCCATTCTTCTGGGTATATACTTTGGCACAAAGGGTTAGGATGCCTACACTCGCTTTGGGGATGTTTATTATTCTTTTTTGTTGTTGTTGTTGTTTGTTGTTTTTGGCCGGGGCTGGGTTTGAACCTGCCACCTCCGGCATATGGGGCCAGCACCCTGCTCCTTTGAGCCACAGGTGCTGCCCTATTATTCTTTCTTTTGCTCCAAGCCTCTTGCCAACCAGCAGAAACAAAAGCCCCACACACAGTGGAGGAAGGAGGGAGCATCCCACAGCTGAGTCAGCTGTGACCACTGAGAAGGCCAAGCTAGGTGAAGTTTCCTCAACTCCTCTGCCCCTAACCCTAGCCTTATATTTCACTCCCTGGAGACTGGGCTCCTTGTTCCAGAGAGCAGGCAGATTTTTTTTTTTTCACTCTTAAGCAGAATTCAGTGGAATGTGAAGGCATCCAATAATCCTGAGTTTAGACTGACCTTGACCTTTAACACAGCTCAGTATGTTAAAGAAAAACGTTGCTGGGGTATAGGTGCTTTCCTTAGAAAATAACTTGCCATGGGGAATTTTTTATTGCACCACATTTATCTGTAGCAACCAGAGGCCTACACAAAATCATTATTCAAGCTGCTGACCTGAATTCCCAATTCTTTAGGAGGTCCTGGGGAAGTTCCTTGGTCAGCTTAGAGCCACCTTGCCCCCGGAAAGGGTGCTGAACATGTTTGACAGTACAGGCAAATTGCTCCTCCTGAACAACGAACAGTCAAGTAAGGATAATTACAGACAAGAGGGTTCCTGGCGAAACTCAGATCCTATTTTATAAGATCGAAGCCAACAAAGAGAAAATCCAAAAGTTCTGGTTGTATCCATCACTTCCTACTTCTACTGTCCTCACTCACATTGGCCTCAGAAACCAGGGCTGGGAGTCATCCAGCAACCTCCCTTCCCCCTGCGGTGTGGAAAAGCTTAAAGGCCAGAACCACTAGCTCAGGGAAACAGCTCATCTAAGCCTTCCACTTACTTCTCATAGCGCCGATAAGTGCGTTGCCATCTTTGATCACGTCTTTGATGAATTTATTGGTTCTCTCCAGCTCCTGCTCATAACACTTGAGCCTCTCACGAAAATCCGGGCTGTCCAGGTAGCAGTCGCTGAACTCCAGCGGGGGATGCCCCATGGTTCTGATGGCGTAGGAGAAAGAGAGGAAAGGCACAAAGACCAATAGCATCAGTGGCAGAGTGGGAGAAGTAAACTGGATAGACTGAGAGCAAGGCCCACTTAGCCTCCCTCCCTGTGGAGGATAGGTACCTATTCCAATGAGACTCCTGGGGAGCGCTGGCTGGTTGGAGAACAGGCGGTTAGGCAGTTGCTTCGGGGAACAGACTGAACTAACTATTGCAGTCAGATCCTGACGGGGTGCTGCCTAGCAAGGCGCATACTCCCTAAGCATCGCTCCCCGGTAGACTAGCTGGATCCTTCCTGAGCAATTACAAACCTGACACTTCGGCCTGCCCAGTGTGTAGGAGGGGATGGGCGCCGGGGCAAAGGGCAGCCTCTCCTCGTTGTGGAGCTAGCAGATTTCCTTTGCGGAACTCCGCGGGCAACCCAGATTGCACTGTCCCCTCCCCCTTCTTAAAGCTGGCGCTTGCGCCGCGCCCCGCCCCAGCAAAGCCTGAGCGCCAAGCCCCAGCATTCGGCTCCTTCTTCAACTCTCTTCCTTGTACCCAAGGCTTGCTTTGCCAGGGCCTGCCGGCTGCTGTGAATTCTTCCTTGTCTCAAGGAGCCGACCTGTGTTCTGTTAGCCGTCAGAGGGTTTAGCCGCGGCGGCGATGAAACGTAGGCTTCCTCCACAGACACCGGAGCTGGAAGAGGAGAGCGATGGCGCGACGCACAATAGCTGCGGTAGCCCGGCGCTTCCCTGCGGAAACCGGGGAGCAGTCAGCGCCCTAGGACTCCAGCTGGAAAGCGTGGCGCCCTGGGAGATGTAGTCTTTCCGTTTTCACGCCCCATGACTCCTCCCTGTGGTCTCCCCACCACCCCGCTAGGGCGGCTACGCTCCCAGAACAGCATTCCCAGCCTGCTTCAGGCTAGCCGGCGGCGCCAGCCCCAGGGACAGGTGCGCAACAATGGAGTCTGTGGGGAAAGTTTCTGGAACTAGAGCCAGAACCCAGGAGAAATTAGATGATGGGAAGCTGTCTCTCACTTGTCATTATTCGTCTGAGTTGTGGATTCTTTTTTCTTAGCTTCTTTCCTGCCCTCCTGGAACCTACCGCTTATTTTCCCTCTACCGTTTTCTATTTATCCTGCTCTAAGCGCTCTAATTCCCATGGGCCTTAAACTTGAAGGGTTGACTCCTTCTATAGAGTCTATTAGGCTCAGAACTCCCCACCAAAGAAAGGGAGGCTGTAATGTGAAGTTAACTTTCTCCTGAATAGGACCTCAAGTGCATGGTTTTTGTGACCCAAATAATTGCATAAACTGATAAATAAAGCATATGATTTTCCATACATAAGAATAGGATGTTATAAATTGTTTTGCAGCTTAGCAAAGAGTCCTCTTGTTCATTTTCTATTTTAGGAGAACCGGGGCTGCTCTTGATAGAGGCTGTGTTGCGATTAAGAGTAGCTAGAAGCTCAAAAAACTGAAAAAATAGTGTATACATGGGCAAAAAGATCCACTTTGGTTTTACAGAAGTATTTAGACTAGATTGCCCTTCATGGAAGGCCAAGAGAAGCCAGAATTGACGGGGATTGTAGTTGTAAACAGAGTTAACAATGGCTAACCCACCTCTGTTTAGTGTCTTGTTGCTGCTACAAGAAGTTACTGCAAACGTGGCACCTTAAGTCAATATAAACTTATGTTACAGTTCTGGAAGTCAGAAATCAGCAATGAGCCTAGCTGGGCTAAAATCAAAATGTCAGAAGGGCATCTGGATACTGGAGGGGGAAATCCATTTCCTTACCTCTTCCAGCTTCTAGAAGATGCCTATATCCTTTGGCTAAATGGTTCCCTTCCCTCATCTTTAAAGCTAATAATAGCCACTCAAGCCTTTCTCACACTACCTCACTCTCATTCTGAGCCTTCTGCCTCCTCTTTCACTTACAAAAACCCTTAAGATTACATTGGGTACATAGGATAATCCATGATAATCTCCCCATCTCAAGATCCTTAATTTGCCAGCACTCTGGGAGAAAGAGGCCCAAGATAGCTCAGGACATGGTGACCAGCCTGAGCTAGAATGAGACACATACTCCCTCCCTGCACTGAGAGTCTGTCTCTAAAAATAGCCAGGCATTGCGGCAGGCACCTGCAGTCCCAGTTACTAAGGAAGAGAAGGTGAGAGACTCGCTTGAGCCCAAGATCTGAGGTTGGTGTGAGCTATGATGACACGGCACTGTACTGGGGCGACAAAGTGAGATTCACTCCCCCCAAAATAAATAAATAGAGAAAATAAAAAAAATCCTTAACTTAATCACATCTGGAAAGTTCCTTTTGCATATAAGATGATATATTTATAGGCTCCAGAAATTAGGACATGAACATCTTTGAGGGGAAAGCATTATTCTAACTACTACACAATCTATAATCCTATAACACACCTCACTAATCCTCAAAACAGCCCTATGAGATTGATATTAGTAGTAGTAGTAGTTTTGAGACAGAGTCTCGCTCTGCTACCCAGGATAAAATACATAGTGTCAGCATAGCTCACAGCAACCTCAAACTTCTGGGTACAAGTAAGTGATCCTCCTACCTCAGCCTCCTCAGTAGCTGAGATTATAGGAGCTCACCACAATGGCTGGCTAATTTTTCTATTTTTGGTACAGAAAGAGTCTCACTCTTACTTAAGCTGGTCTCAAACTTCTGAGCTCAAGCAATCCTCTCCCCTTAACATTCCAGAGTGCTAGGATTACAGGCCTGAGCCACCACACCTGACCATTATTATTATTTTATCTATTTAAAAATGAAAAAGCTGGCTTGATGTCCATAGCTCAGTAAGTAGGGCACCGGCGCATATACCAGGATGGCGAGTTCGAATGTGGCCCCTGACAAACTGCAACAAAAACATAGCCCAGTGTTGTGGTGGGAGCCTGCAGTCCCAGTTACTAGGAAGGCTGAGGCAAGACAATCGCCTAAGCCCAGGAGTTGGAGGAGGTTGCTGTGAGCTGTGATGCCACAGCACTCTACCAAGGGTGACATAGTGAGACTCTGTCTCAAAAAAATAAAAATAAAATAAAAATGAGAAAGCTGAGGGCCAGGTGTGGTGGCTCACACCTGTATTTCCAGCACTTTGGAGGCCAAAGAGAATGGATTGCCTGAGTTCACAGGTTAGAGACCAACCTGAGCCAGAGCCAGACCGCCCCTCTTTAAATAGTTGGGTGTTGTGGCACATGCCTGTAGTACCAGCTATGTGGGAGGCTAGCCCAGGAGTTTGAGGTTGCTGTGAGCTATGACGCCACAACACTCTACCAAGGGTGACAAAGTGAGAAACTCTGTCTCAAAAAAAAAAAAATTATTGACTAAATTACTTATGAAAGAAGTTCAAAGTACAAAAAGTACATTTTTATTTAGTTATTTATTTATTTATTTTTGATAAACATAATTTAGGCTCGGCGCCCATAGCACAATGGTTACAGTGCCGGCCACATACACTGAGGCTGGCAGGTTGGAATCTGGCCCAAGCCAGCTAAAACAGCTATGACAACTACAACAAAAAATAGCCGGGCATTGTGGTAGGCACCTGTAGTCCCAGCTACTTGGGAGCTGAGGCAAGATAATCACTTAATCCCAAGAGTTTCAGGTTGCTGTGAGCTGTGATGCCCTGGCATTCTACCCAGGGTGACATAGTGAGACTCTGTCTCAAAAGAAAAAAAAATAAAAAGAAAGAAAGGACAACATGTTTTAAGTGTGCTTTGGAAGTTTAACTCTAGGTTCAAATGTTGCAGAATGGTAGAGTCCAACAAGGAAACTCTTTCTGAAAATTAATCAGTAGCCACATCCCAGGGAAAGATTTTGTCTCCTACTCTTTTTATCTTTAAGGTTTATGTATGGGAAAATGCTCAAAATGGACTTGATTTCTTTTTTTTTTTTTGAAACAGTCTCACTTTGTCACCCTCAGTAGAGTGCTGTGGCATCATAGCTCACAGCAACCTGAAACTCTTGGGCTCAAGCGATTCTCTTGCCACAGCCTCCCAAGTAGCTGGGACTACAGATGCCTGCCACAACACCCAGCTATTTATAGAGGTGGGGTCTTACTCTGACTCAGGCTGGTCTTGAACCAGTGAGCTTAAGCAATCTACCCGCCTAGGCCTCCCAGAGTGCTAGGATTACAGAGATGAACCACTGCCCCCGGCCTTCAAAATGGACTTTAAATGCACTGTGGATTGAGAAATGCAAATACTAAGGGAATGTGTCCAATGAACATATACATATAGTCTTCTGCTGTAGCAAGATTCCTTTTAGCATTCAGTCATTCAACAAACATTGTTTGAACATTTGCTATATGCTTTGACTTGGAGAGCTTATCCATATAATTTCTCTACTATAAATATTACCATTGATATTACTAATGGTAGTTACACTAGCACTTATCTAACTTCCTATACTCAAAGCATGTTACAGTCATCTGTATTATCCTTGATCTAGACAATGAAACTAAAGCACAATCAAAAACAAATGCCCTGGACCAAATACTTAAGCAGAAACCAGATTAAAATTAGAATTCAGTTCGGCTCAGCGCCTGTGGCTCAACAGGCTAAGGCGCCAGCCACGTACACCTAAGCTGGCGGGTTCAAATCCAGCCTGGGCCTGCCAAACAACAATAACGGCTACAACCAAAAAATGGCCAGGCATTGTGGCAGGTGCCTGCAGTCCCAGCTACTTGGGAGGCAGAGGTAAGAGACTCGCTTGAGCCCAGGAATTGGAGGTTGCTGTGAGCTGTGATTTTACAGCACTCTATCCGGGGTGACAGCTTGAGGCTCTGCCTCAAAAAAAAAAAAAAATTAGAACTCAGTTCCTCAGATAATAGTGATATTCATTACGCACTATCACTGATGCTTTATATACTTTCTCCCTAACTCTCACAACAACCCCATATGACTAGGGTCTCCAAATTTTTATTGCTATAACCCCTGAAAGAATTTTGAGAAGTTATGCATTCCCTCACACATTTTTAGGTTAACATCTACATTTTTCATTTTTTTGAGACAGAGTCTTACCCTGTTACCCTGGATAGAGTGCCTGGATTGGTGTCATCATAGCTCAGTGCAACCTCAAACTCGTAGTCTTGAGCAATCCTCTTGCCTCAGCCTCCCGAATAGCCAGGACTACAGGCATGTGCCACTACCCCCAGCTACTGTTTCTGTTTTTAGTAGAGATGGGGTCTCCCTCTTGCTCAGGCTGGTCTCGACTCTTGAGTTCAAACAATACACCCAACTCAGCCTCCCAGAGTGCTGGGATTGCATGCATGAGTCACCAAGTCCATCCAACAGCTGCATTTTTCATCAAGCTTAAATAGTTGCAGAGGGTTTAAATTCTAGCATACTCAAAACAATGACGATGATACATTTTATACTTGAAGTCTTCTATTGATCACCATACTAATTTTCTCTGCAACAAAAATATGTCCATAAATAGAAATTGAATTATTTTTATTTTCCTGTTGACCATGTCTCCAGGGATAAAAATTCTTTTGTATTGAGTTATAACACTGATTATTATTCATACACAACAAATAATAATGATGTAAAGGTATTATACAATATAATTTTTTTTTGAGAGAGAGAGAGTTTCACTTTGTTACCTTTGGTAGAGTGTCATGGCATCATAGCTCACAGCAACCTCAAACTCTCGGGCTTAAGCTATCCTCTTGCCTCAGCCTCCCAAGTAGCTGGGACTACAGGCGCCTGCCACAATGCCCAGCTATTTTTAGAGATGAGGTCTCACTCTTCTTTTATTTTTCTTGCTTCATAAATAAAAGGTAATCTTTTATTATAAATTTCTGAAGACATTACCTTTTAAGGCTTTCTGTCTCTATGTGATCTCTATTTTCTCTGAGTACCTTTTTCTGTCTCCATGTCTGCCTCAGCGGCTTCCTTAGACACCTGTTTATCTTCTGTGTATCTTGGCTGCTCCTGATTAAACAAGGCACAGGGGCAGGGGGCAAGGTGAGCATGGTGCCCGGGAACTTTGGACCTCACGGAAGAGTGTGCCATTAATTTGGGAAACCCCCATGTCAGTACCTTTAGCTCTGTTCTGGTGGAGTGGTCCCATTCCTCAGTAAAGGAGCTGGTGGTCAGGGTACTGGGACCCTGTGAGGAGGGGGAGATGGCAGCACCCAGGTCCTCAGGGTGCAGTATGTGTGGATGTGTCCTTTCTATGTGTGAGAGGTCCCTTTGTCCTCCTTCCAGAAAATAAACCTCTAAACCAGTGTTGATGTACAATAAAGTAAATGATAGATGTGTGGCAGTCATTTAAATTTAAATTGTTTCACATTAAATAAAATTAAGAAGTCATCTCAGTTATACGGGCCACATGTTAAGTATTCACTAGCCACCTGTCCCTGGTGGATGGCACAGACATAGCTTCTCACTGTCACAGAAAGTTCTGTTGGATGGAGCTGGGTGGACTTCACTGGGCAGGGGAGGGGCACACAGTTGCTTCTGCCCCAGCCCTCCTCTGGCCCCAGTCACTGGTGTGTCTCTCCAATCCTTGTGACTTCTGATGCTTCTGTGGAATATATCAATTCAGTTCTCAGCTTTTGCTAATGTCAGTTTTGGTTTTCACTGGTTATGTAAGTCATTTTCTGCATACCCATCTAATTTCCAGCTTCTGAAAGTTAATTGCCATTTTCTTCTCTACTGTTCCCCTCATATATTTGTATATTTGGTCCTTTTGTCCCGACTGTGCACTCGCCCTCTCGTCAGCATAGTTCCTGGTCTGTGTCTTCAGTCTGGCGTACCTCCTGTAAGGTCCTGTGCACTGTGAGGCTCTGCCTCACCATGTCTGAGGCCTGCTAGGGGCTGGTTCGCCGTCATCTTTTGCTGGTCTGTCTCTTCAGTCTGACGTCCCTCTGGAAAGGTCCTGTGCACTGTAAGCCTCTGCCTTGCTGTGTCTGAGGACTTTCAGGGTCTGGTTCTCCATTGTTCTCCTTTTGGTCTCTTGAGTTTGCTTCCTGACTCTGGCCTCTGTTCTCCCAGAATGACCTCCGGGCTCCATGAGCTCACATCTGGGCTCCTGGCGCTCACATCTGGGGCTCCATGCGCTCATATCTGGGCTCCACGTGCTCACATCTGGACTCCATGCCCTCACATCTGGGCTCCCATTTGGACTCTATGCACTCACATCTGGGGCTCCACATGCTGGGGTCCATAGCTGAAACATGCCGTCTCCAGCCCAACCTGTTCCTCTTATTTAATTTCCGCTGTTTCTCTGCGGATCCCAGCTTTGTGGCACTTCCTCCGAAGCCTCTCCTGGTTAACCCTGATGTAGAGTTAGGGTTAACTAACTCCTCCCCCACACAATATGGCCATTCATCCGTCCATCCGCCTAGTGGGCTTGTTCTGCACATGTCGTTCTGCTGTCTGCACTTTATCCTCAGAATAAAGTTTATCATGTTGTATGAGGTCTCACTCTTGCTCTGGCTGGTCTCAACCTCGTGAGCTCAGGGTCTCAGAGTGCTAGGATTACAGGCGTGAGCCACCACACCCCACCTTGTTGTTTTGGGGTTTTTTGTTTTGTTTTGTTTTGTTTTGTTTCTGTTTTGTTTTGAGGCAGAGTTTCACTTTGTCACCCTTTGGTAGAGTCCTGTGGCGTCATAGCTCACAGCAACCTCAAACCCCTGGGCTTAAGCAATTCTCTTGCCTAGCCTCCAAAGTAGTTTGGTAGTACAGGCGCCCACCACAACACCTGGCAATTTATAGAGGTCAGGTCTTGCTCTGGCTCAGGCTGGTCTTGAACCTGTGACTTCAGGCAATCCACCCATCTCGGCCTCTTGAGTGCTGGGAATACTGTGATTACAAGTCTGAGCCACCATGCCTGGCTGTTTGTTTGTTTTGTGCCAGAGACTCCCTCTGTCACCCGGGCAGTGCCATCGTAGCTCACTGCAACCTCACACTCTTGCCTCAGCCTCCTAGTAGCTAGGACTACAGGTATTCACCTCATGCCCAGATAACTTTTCTGTTTTTTTAAGGAGATGGGGTTTCGGCCCTGGCTAGTCTCAAACTCCTGGCTTCAAGCAATTCTCCCACCTCCATCTCCCAAAGTATAGCACTAGGATTACAGGCATTAACTACCACAATCACCCTGCCTGGCTCTGCCCAGCCCCAAGGATTTTTATATCCTGGGCCAAAGCACTACAGTAAGTTAGTTAGTTCGTTCGTTCGTTCGTTCGTTCCTTCCTTCCTTCCTTCCTTCCTTCCTTCCTTCCTTCCTTCCTTCCTCCCTTACTTTCTTTTCTCACTTTGTCACCCTTGGTAGAGTGCAGTGGCGTCACAGCTCACAGCAACCTCCAGCTCTTGGGCTTAGGTGATTCTCTTGCCTAAGCCTCCTGGGTAGCTGGGACGACAGGCGCCCACCACAATGCCTGGCTATTTTTTGTTATTGTTGCAGTTTGGTCAGGGGCTGAGTTTGAACCTGCCATCCTTGGTATATGGGGCCAGCACCCTACTCACTGAGCCCCAGGCGCCACCCAACAGTAAGTTTTTTGACCTTTGGTAGCCCCAGCTACTCGAGAGGATGAGGTAAGAGGATCTCTTAAGCCCAAGAGTTTGAGGTTGCTGTGGGATATGACACCACAGCACTCTACCCAGGGCACAGAGTGAGACTCTGTCTCAAAAATAAATAAATAAATAAAATAAAAAGATTCTTGACCTTTGAGAGGTATGGTTTCCTACTAAGAGACTGGGAACGGAAGTTAACTGTTCTTTGGTGAGCAGGTCTATGCAAACCTACTCCTAAAGACCTAGGAAACTGAGAGGCCTAAGAAAGAAACTGTCAAATCCAGTTTCCCAGAAACATCTAATAGATACTTAGGAACAGAAGCCATGTCACGAGTGACAGCAGGATGAGATAGTAGATTCCCGAACTGTTATCCCCTTGACTTAGGGCTTAGGTACCTTAGGGAAGGAATGTGCAGGACACCTCACAGGAAAGGCAAGAATTTCCCTAAGGGAAGAATTTAGGTTATGTCAAGGTTGTTTTGACCTAAAGGCAGGATTTGTGATAAGTATGTGAAGGTAAAAATCTTAGTCTTACAGGCATTCCCAAAACTGGTGGATTAGCATCCAAGATGAAATAGCTTTATCCTCCACAGAAAGGAAAACTAGAGGTGAGTTCTCAGGCAAATCATTTTTAGAAAATTAATGGAAGTTGAGTATTTGAAAAATTGGTTCCTGATGGTGCCTGCAGCTCAAGTGGCTAATGCACCAGCCACATACACCAGAGCTGGTGGGTTCAAATCCAGCCTGGGCCCGCCAAACAACAATAATGGCTGCAACCAAAAAATAACCAGGCGTTGTGGCACAGGCGCCTGTAGTCCCAGCTACTTGGGAGGCGGTGGCAGGAGAATCGGTTGAGCCCAGGAGTTGGAGGTTGCTGTGAGCTGTGATGCCACAGCACTCTACCCAGGGTGACGGCTTGATGCTCTGTTTCAAAAAAATAATAATAATAAAATAGCCAGGTGTTATGGTGGGTGCCTGTAGTCCCAGCTACTTGAGAGGCTGAGGCAACAGAATCACTTAAGCCCAAGAGTTTGAGGTTGCTGTGAGCTGTGACACTATAGCACTCTACCAAGGGCGACATAGTGAGACTGTCTCAAAAATAAATAAATAGGGTAGTGCCTGTGGCTCAGTAAGTAGGGTGCCAGCCCCAAAACTTAGAGTGATGGGTTTGAACCTGGCCCCAGCCAAACTGCAACAAAAAAATAGCTGGGCATTGTGGCAAGAGCCTGTAGTCCCAGCTAATCGGGAGGCTCAGGCAAGAGAATCGCCTAAGCCCAAGAGCTGGAGGTTGCTGTGAGCTGTGATGCCACAGTAATCTACCAAGGGCAACAAAGTGAGACTCTGTCTCTAATAAATAAATAAATAAAATAATAAAAATAGAAAAATTAGCCGGACGTTGTGGTGGACACATGTAGTCCTAGGTACACAGGAGGCTGAGACAGGAGGATCACTTAAACCCAGGAGTTTGAGGCTGCAATAAGGTTGATGCTTTGCCACTAAGGCTGATGGTTTGTCACTCTACCCAGGGCAACAGAGTGTGATTTTGTCTCAAAAAAATAAATAAATACATAAATATCCACCAAGAATCTTTATTCATAGCAATCATAATTTTCATATCAGCAGGGCCATACCAAAGCTATCTATTGGTAAGGACCTGGGGATTTTTTTTCCCTGTGAATCTTTTCTGTAGCCATTTTGATTCCCAATTAAACTATCCATACTCTGAAAAACATGTTTTAAAAATCCTCTAGGAAGGTGGCACCTGTAGCTCAAGCAGGTAAGGCGCCAGATACATACACCAGAGCTGGCAGGTTCAAATCTGGTCCAGTCCTGCCAAACAATGATAACTATAACCAAACAATAGGCGGGCATTGTGGTGGGCGCCTGTAGTCCCCGCTGCTCAGGAGGCTGAGGCAAGAGAATCGTTTAAGCCCAGGAGTAGGAGGTTGCTGTGAGCTGTGATGCCATTGCACTCTACCCAGGGCTATAGCTTGAGTCTCTGTCTCAAAAAAGAAAAAACCTCCTCTAGGAAAACACACACACACACAAACACAAAATGAAAAAAATGCAACAACAAAAAAATTTTTAAATCCAAACAGGGTCTATTTTAATTTTTTTTTTTTTTTTGAGACAGAGACTCAAGCCATCACCCTGGATAGAGTGCTGTGGCATCACAGCTCACAGCAAACTCCAATTCCTGGGCTCAAGCAAGTCTCTTGCCTCCGCCTCTCAAATAGCTGGGAATACAGGCACCTGCCACAATGCCCGGCCATTTTTTGATTGCAGCCATCATTGTTGTTTGACGGGCCCGGGCTGGATTTGAAACCGCCAGCTCAGGTGTACGTGGCTGGCGTCTTAGCCCGTTGAGACACAGGCATTGAGCCGGGTCTATTTTAATTTTAAGAGTTTTTTGTAAATTTAAAAAGGCACAGCTATATATTACTTTTTAATTTCTAGTAAGATATCAATATATAGCATCCCAGAACAGCATGCAGAGTTATTCCAATTTTTAGCATCTTAGATGGTGTGGTAGTAAGCTCCACTGAGTGTTTAGAAATTTTTCAGCAGCTTCTAGAGCTCCTGCTGAATAGTGGAACCTAAATTATAATGTTCTACTAATGATTCATGAATTTCCATTTGTATAAGAATCATCTAGGACGCAGGGGCATGGTGGCTCATGCCTGCAATCCTAAAACTCTGAGAGGCTTAGGCAGGTGGATTTCCTGAGCTCAGGAGTTTGAGACCAGGGTGAGCAATAGGAAGATCTCACATCTACTAAAAATAGAAAAATAACTAGTTGGATATGTTGGCCCATCTCTGTAGTCCCACCTACTCAAGAAGCTGAGGCAAGAGAATCACCTTAGTCCAAGAGTTTGAGGTTGCTGTGAGCTAAGATGCCACAGAAATCTAGCCAGAGCAACAGAGTGAGAATCTGTCAAAAAAAAATAATAATAAAAAAAGAAAGAAAGGAAGAAAAAAAGTTAAAAAATTAAAAAAAAAAAGAATCACCTATGGTATTTATTGAAAACGTAGATTTCCTTGGACTCCTCTCCCAGAGATTCTGATGTGGATTGAGATATGAGCTGAGGCCAGACAATATGAACTGAAGCCTGAAATTAACAAAGAATCAGAAAATTTTCACCACCCAAGAACTCTGAGAACTTGAAGAAGAAAGTAAAAGAAAATTGAGAAGGAGGACAGAGAGGAGTCCTAAGTGAAGCTATAGGAAATCTGAATTTTTAACAAGTACCACAGGTGATTCTGATGGAATCAGTCCAGAATACATGCATCCAGCCTCATGCATTGATAATAAGGATTTATCTACTAAAAACTTGTTGATGAGGTGGCACCTGTGGCTCAGTGAGTAGGGCGCTGGCCCCATATATCAAACCCCGCCTCGGCCAAACTGCAACAACAACAACAACAAAATAGCTGGGCATTGTGGTGGACGCCTGTACTCCCAGCTACTCAGGAGGCTGAGGCAAGAGAATTGCCTAAGCCCAGAAGCTGGAGGTTTCTGTGACCTGTGACACCATGGCACTCTATCGAGGGCAACAAAGTGTGACTCTGTCTCAAAAAATAAAAAATTGATGAAACATGAAACATAACAACATGACAGTCCTCAAACAACAGTGTTTTTTTTTTGGCCAGGTTTGAACCCATCACCTCTGTCATTACCCCTTTGAGCCACAGGTACCACCCCAATAGTGGTTTTAATTAATATCATGAGTGAAAAAGTTTCTATTCTAAAGTTTCTCATTTTGGCAACAGTTAGGATTTATTTTTTTCTTTTTTCTTTTCTTTTCTTTTCTTTTTTTTTTTTTTTGAGACAGAGCCTCAAGCTTTTGCCCTGGTAGAGTGCTGTGTCATCACAGCTCACAGCAACCTCCAGCTCCTGGGCTCAAGCGATTCTCCTGCCTCCACCTCCCAGGGAGCTGGGACTACAGGCACCTGCCACAATGCCCGGCTAATTTATTTATTTATTTTTTGGCTGTAGCCATCATTGTTGTTTGGCAGGCCCGGGCTGGATTTGAACCCGAGGCCTGCTCAGGTGTATGTGGCTGGTGCTTTAGACGCTTGAGCCACAGGCACCGAGCCAACAGTTAGGATTTCTGGCTTTCATACTAGCACATCTTACATTTAATGCTAAGCTAATTATTAAATAAGCATGATAAAATAACTCCAGTATTTGTACAACATTTTATATGTGGTAATTTTTTACTTGTACATTACATACTTTTTTAACAGAATTAATGGAATGATAACTTGGAAAAAATAACCGAAATCTTTTTTGTTTTTTGAGTCACAGTCTCAGGCTGCAGCCCTGGACAGAGTGCCATGACATCATAGCTCACAGTAACCTCCAACTCTTGGGCTCAATAGATCCTCTTGCCTTAGTTTTTTTTTTTTTTTTTTTTTTGAGACAGAGTCTCACCCTGTTGCCCTTGATAGAGTACTATGGCCTCACAGCTCACAGCAACCTCCAGCTCCTGAGCTTAGGCGATTCTCTTGCCTCAACTTCCCGAGTAGCTGGGACTACAGGCACCAACCACAATGCCGGGCTATTTTTTGTTGCAGTTTGGCCAGGACTGGGTTTGAACCCACCACCCTCGGTATATGGGGCTGGCACCCTGTCCACTGAGCCACAGCCACCATCCGCTCTTGCCTCAGTTTTTCTGTTATTTATTTATTTATTTTAGTTTTGCTATTTTTAGTAGAGACGGGGTCTGCCTTTAGTTGAGGCTTGTCTCCAACTCGTGAGCTCAAGCTATCTACCCGCCTCAGTCTCCCAAAGTGCTAAGATTACAGACATGAGCCACTGCACTCAGCCTAACAACTGAAATCTTTTTCAACAGGTTTCTGGTCCTGGGATGGGAAGATAGGAAGAAGCCTTCAGAAAATTGAGCCTTGCTAAGTTCTTTGAATTTCTCCCTCTCTCTCTCTGTCTTTTTTTTTTTTTTTTTTTTTTTTTTTGAGACA
>CAUYON010062384.1:0-36161 GCA_963573935.1 Arctocebus calabarensis
GTCTTAAAGGACACTTCATTGTTGACTGTGTACCAGGTGTCCCCAAACTTTTTAAACAGGGGGCCAATTCACTGTTCCTCAGATCGTTGGAGGGCCGGACTATAGTTTAAAAAAAAAAACTATGAACAAATTCCTATGCACCCTGCACAAAGACCTCCTAACTTCAGGGGGAAAAGGCCCCCTCTTAACCACAAAAAAAGGTCCTACTAACTGCAAGATAAAAATAAAAAGACATCTTAACTTCAAAAAAATAAATCGTAACTTGTTCTTATTTCAGTCCTCAGGCAAGCACCCAAGACGGAGAGGAGGAGTCCAGAGACAGAGAGGAGGGGAGTCAGAGAGTGGGGTGCACATTCCGCACATGCGCACTGCGGCCTAGGACGAGTCAGGGGCTAAGCCGGACAGGCAGCTGGGGCAAAAACACTCGGCGGGCCGGATAAATGTCCTTGGCGGGCTGCATATGGCCTGCAGGCTATAGTTTGAGGACCCCTGGTATAAAGTATATACACACATTAAGAATGGATATAAAATTTTATCTGCTTACCTATCATATGCTATCTCTCATTTATCATCATCTGTCTCTTTGCCCTCCTTTTTCTCAGTCTACTGTTTTACACTCAGCACCCCAAAAGTTATATGGCCTTGTGTCAGTGTTAAGAATGGCGGGGCTAAACTAGTACCTTGCTTAGATGCAAAAATGTATCACCATATAAATTAGAAGAGAAGAAACTTCCAGTTCAGCACCCTGCACTCATGGAAGCTACTCTAGACCATCACTTCCACATCACACATTTTATTTTATTTTATCTTATTTGTTTATTTTGAGACAGAGTCTCACTTTGTCACCCTTGTTAGAGTGCTGTGGCATCACAGCTCACAGCAACCTCAAACTCTTGGGCTTAAGTGATTCTTTTGCCTCAGCCTCCCAAGTACCTGGGATTACAGGTGCCCAGCACAACACCTGGCTATTTTTGTTGTTGTTGTTGTCATTGTTGTTTACGAGGCCCAGACTGGTTTCGAACCCTCCAGCCCCAGTGCATGTGGCTAGCACCCAACCCACTGAGCTAGGGGTGCCAAGCCGTGCTTCAGTTTTTATGTGGCAAAAACAAAGCAACTCGGAAGCCAATAGTCAAAAGCCAAGCTGGGAGCTAACGTGTGTGCACTGGATGGGGCTCTTTCCTCTGGGTCTTTATGGGGAGAATCGTGTCATTTGCCACTGAGTCACCGGCAAACCTACATGGGCAGTGCTAAGTCAGTGAGGGCAGAAGTCATGCCAGAAGTGTGAGGGTACAGCAGCTGAAGGGCAATGTCAATGCGCCAGCTTCAGAATTAAATGCAGCACAGTCCCTGTCCATCTGGAAAACTGAGCACTCTGTGAATGCTGACTCTGGAAGTGCACACGCTGAGCTTCAGGGCCTGGAAAATAGCGGGGAGGGAAGCCTCTCCCAAGAGGACTCACCTCAGTGAGCTTCCTGCACGTGTTCTGCGCATTTGAGTCGTGTCATTTCATCCTCACACAACCCAAGAAGTAACGCTGCCTTCTTTATATGATGAGAAACCTAAGGATCAAGGAAATTCACCGATTTTATTCAAGGTTACCCTGTTAGTCGTGGGCACTGGTGGTAACATTTTTCAGTGCTTTGGTGTCAAAGAAGGAAAAGCAATTTCTTTCTCCAAATAAAAGGGGACTTCTTGTAGGGATTAAACTAGGAAAATGGCATGACTAGACTTTCAGGAATTTTTCCTCTCTTTCTGCCATCTGATTGTTCCTGGGACTTTATATATGACTCCCTAATGCAATAGCTGCTTCCACCTGTCAGTGTAGAAACTTACACAATTGACCTTCAAACCCATTATTTTTACAACTGAAATCACCTCCTTGAGGAGTTTCATCAGCAAGGGAGGAATATAATCTAGAAGCCAGAAGTTTTCACCTGCTGCTTATTATCTTCTTAGAGCTCTTCCTCTGCCTTGGTTGGGAGTTACAAGATGTTAGGGGAATCCTGGGCATCAGGAAAGGCTGAGGAGCCCAGCCACATGTCACTGTCACTTTTTCATATGATGGCCTTGCTTCTAAAATTATATGCTAGGCTGGCACGGTAGCTCAAACCTAAAATCCCAGCAATTTGGGAGGCCAGTGCAGGAGAATCACTTGAGACCAGGAGTTCAAGATCAGCCTGGGCAACATAATGAGACCCTGTTTCTACAAAAATATTGAAAATTAGCCAGGCATGATGGTATGTGTCCCCTGCCCCCCCCCCCCCCGGCTACTTATTAGGTTAAAGTGTGAGAATCACTTGAGCCTAAGAGTGAGATTTCAATGAGCTGTGATTGCACCACTGCATTCTAGCCTGGGCAACAGAGTGAGGACCTTGTCTTTTTTTAAAAAAGGATATAAATTTAAGAAATAAAATAATGTTATGAATTTTCCATTTATTTTTGCTGCTATAGACTGTTTACGGACCTCTCTGACGCAAATTCTTATGTCACAGTCCTAATCCCCAGTGTAATAGTATCTGGAGGTGGCTCCTTTTGGAGGTAGTTAGGTTTAGATGTAGTCATAGGTATGGAGCCACCATGATAGGATTTTAAGAAAAAGGTTATAAGAAGAGTGTCCTTATAAGAAGAACAAGAGACCAGAACTTTCTGTCTCTCTTGGCCAAGTGAGAAAACAGGGCGTGGATGGCCATCTATAAATCAGGAAGAGATCCCTTGCCAGACACCAAATCTGCCAGCATTTTGACCTGGGACTTCCCATCCTCCAGAACTACACAAAATAAATGTTTGTTGTTTAAGTCACCCAGATATGATATTTTGTTATAGCAACACAAACTGAGTAAGACACTGCCTTGCAGGGCTAAGGAGTTATTTTACAGGCATAATGTTACTTATTTGTACTCCCTTGGAAATCAGCTAGCAGGTTGGTATACTAATGGTAGGGTCTGAAAAAAGGAGAGAAATACCAAATGCATTTGAACCACTCCACCTTTGGGACACTTTTTATCATGCCAGACAAATGCAGATAGAATGTTTACCAAGGTTGCTGCCCTGGTAATATTTAGATAATAAATATTTGGGTAGCATAGTCCTTAACTGCATGCAGATGATGTGTTAGGCAGCTAGAAAAATAACCTGCTTGAAGTGCTTCTTATTTATTCCCCTTCCTTCTTGTGTTTTTGTTCACAGCAAACACATTCCTATAGAGTAACTAGCAAGTGAATGCTTTTTTGCCATTCTGGTGCAATCTACTACATAGAATGACGGCTATGGCTAGAGGGACAATCACTAATAAAACAGGCAGACCCCTCCCAACATGGACGGTGTTTGTTGGTGTCTGAAAGTCAGAGAATATGGAGGAAGAGGAAAGGGCTGTCTACTTTGTGGTGCTAGAAATTACTTTGAAACCCAAGTAAAATGATGATGATGATGATGAGCCAAAGGTTTACGACTATGTTAGACTTTGCTCTGAGTGCTCTACATATAGTATTTTCAAACCTTTCTTTTTATTAAATCATAATTGTGTACATTGGTGCAATCATGGGGCACAATGTGCTGACTTTATATACAATTTGAAATATTTTCATTGAACTATTTAATATAACCTTCATGGCCTTTTAATCACTATATGAAGACATTTATATTCTACATTTAGTAATTTTCACTTGTACCCTTGTAAGATGCACCGTAAGTGTGATCCCAGCAATCATCCTCCCTCCACCCATCTTCACCCCTCCCCTCTCCTCCCTTGCCCCTTTCCCCATATTCTTGTGCTATAACTGGGTTCTAGCCTTCATATGAAAGCTATAGATTTGCTTCATAGTAGGGCTGAGTACATTGGATACTTTTTCTTCCATTCTTGAGATACTTTGCTAAGAAGAATGTGTTCCAGCTCCATCCATGTAAACACAAAAGAGGTAAGGTCTCCATCTTTCTTTAAGGTTGCATAGTATTCCATGGTATACATGTACCAGAGTTTATTAATCCATTCGTGGATCAATGGGCACTTGGGCTTCTTCCACAACTTAGCAATTATGAATTGGGCTGCAATAAACATTCTGGTACAGATATCTTTATTGTGATGTGATTTTTGGTCTTCTGGATATATACCTAGTAAAGGAATTATAGCATTGAATGGCAGATCTATTTTTAGATCTCTAAGTATTCTCCAAACATCCTTCCAAAAGGAATATATTAGTTTGCATTCCCACCAGCAATGTAGAAGTGTTCCCTTTTCTCCACATCCACGCCAGCATCTCTGGTTTGGGGATTTTGTGATGTGGGCTAATCTTACTGGAGTTAGATGATATCTCAAGGAAGTTTTGATTTGCATTTCTCTGATGATTAAGGATGATGAGCATTTTTTCATGTGCTTGTAGGCCATGTGCCTGTCTTCCTTAGAGAAGTTTCTCTTCAAGTCCTTTCCCCAAACAGTTCCTATTAAACAGGAGAAATAGGTTCTGGGATCTTTGCACAGGATGGTGAGTATAGCTCACCATACTATTCAGTCATTAAAAATGATGGAGACTTTACATCTTTTGTATTAACCTGGATGGAAGTGGAACACATTCTTCTTAGTAAGGCATCACAAGAATGGAGAAGCAAGAATCCCGTGTTCTCAATTCTAATCTGAAGGCAGTAGATATGTTAATATGAGAACGGGGAAGGGGAATGAGGGGATAAGAAGAGGAATTACAGGAGGAACTTTACCTAACAACCCTATCAGTGTAACCTACTTCTTTGTCCCTCAATGAATCCCAAATTAAAAGAAAATGTTGATTTGCCATTAAATTCTATTTTCAAGAGGCAGATAAATAGGATTTCCTTCCCTAATTTGGAGATACATTGAGGATACATAGATATCTGTGATAGATAAAATTATTTTTCTAAAATTGATGATCTGTGAAGAGGAGAGAAGGATCCTCTGAAAGGAAGTAAGGACTGAATTTGAGTTTGTTCACTGTGATATAAACGTTGTGACAGATATTTTCACTTTAAAAAATGTGTAGGATTTTAGAAATAAGGCTGCTTTAGAACTAGGAAAAAGAGACATCAGAAAAGGACAGCAAAGTTAAAGACAACTTTCTCACGTTTTTACTAAAACTACCTCTTTGAAATTCAACTTTAGTTTCATAAATCTAAATTTACTCTGGGCATTAAAATGGTTTCTCCCAAATTACAGATGTTTACCTCATGATATCATCAATGTGTTACAGAATAACTAAAAACTATGGTTGTTTTAGACATGGATGTGATAAATCTGCAAGTGCAAAGAACTTGATTGGCAAATAGCTGGTCGGTCAGAACCAGCTTGCAGTATAAGTGGGTGGACACTTTTGGAGAGCGGGGATCTACTTCCTGTAAGTCTAAGACTCCCTACAGCTGATGGTAAAATTCTAAGTATTTTATACTCAAATGATTTGTTGAGAGGGTATTAGCTTGATGTCAACTCACTGAACTGGATATAACTTTCCCTAAAAAGAGAGAGGATGAGAGAAAGAAAGATAGCAATATAACCTTTCCTAAAGAAGAGAGAATGCAAGTGACTCTAAGTCATTATTTAGAAAATGCCCTCTAAGTGTCCCAACCCAGACTATAAACCAATAACCCAAAAATCACACTTATAAATGCATATCCAAAAGAAATAATATCAGTATCTCAAGAAGATATCTGTATTCCCATATTTATTTGAATATTATCCACAATAGTCAAGAAAGCAATGTAACAGATGAAGATGTGAAGATATTGTGATACATTGAAGAAACAAAATACTATATAGGCTTTAAAAGGATGGAAGTTTTATTATAATTTGTGACAGTGTAGATGAACGTGGAGGACACTATGCTAAGTGACTTAAGTCACACACAGAGAGACAAATACTGGATTATCTCCCTTATACATGCACCATAATGAGAGTTTTGAGATGCAAACTGCAAATGGAAACAAATGAAGCTCCCCCCCTCAGTGGCACCCATACCTGAGCATGCTGAAACTTGTTATGTATGTGGGACCTAAAAACAGGTAAATTCACAGAATGAAGATATGAGGGAAAACTCAGGTAGAGAGAAGAATGGTGATTCCAGAGCCTGGGGAGAGGGAGGGAAAAGGAAATGTAAGGATATTGGCCAAAGGATACAAAGTTTTGGTTGACAGGAGGACTAAGTTCTGAAAATCTGTGGTGATTATAATTAATAATGATGTATTACATATTTCAAAATTGTTACAAACGTATATTTTACATGTTCTCACCGCAAAAATGCATGCACGGTAGTAGGTGTGTTAGCATAGTTATTTCACATTTTGTACATAAATCTAAATATCATGCTGTACACCATAAATAAATACAATAGTTACTTGTGGATTAAAAATAAAAATAATAAATAAGCCATAACCATAAATATCACCAAAAATTTTGAAAATGAGTTGTAAATGCTTAAATGGAGTTTTGAATATTGCTTTTAATGTAAGGGAACTCAAACTTTAAGACACAAAGATCCAAGGAGTAGAGAAACAAAAAAGGAAAGGGAGAGAATGAACAGAAGTCTATGACTATATCAAGAATCCCAAAGGGGCAACATGTGAAGGAATATGAAGAAAGAAAAATTTAGAAGTCATGGGGGATTAGTGGCATTAATGCTTCAATAGAATCAGTGAGAAGTGTCATCTCAAGGATCGGAGAAAGTTTTTTCAAATAATCTTCAGGCTCACTTGTACGGAGTAGTATAAGCTTGGAAACCAAATAAGAGAATGAAAATAAAAAAGCACATGTAGGTTCTGATTAAATGTCTTATTTTATGGGAGTTTGAATGAGAGATTAACTGGTCATCAAATGATTAAGTTAATCAATTAAAAAAATATGAGCATCTCAAGACTATTTAAAGACGTATCTGAACAAGTTAGAAAGAAAGGGAATATTCGTACACAAAAGCCATGTGTGTGTTAAGGAATGACAACCAGAGAGGAAGCATGATTGTATGTGAATTTCACAATCTGTACAGGCGTGTTTACTCCTATGCTGGAGAGGAGATAAGGAGGAAAAATTCAGGTTTTGGTATTAAGTAGGTGAAGTCAACTTACCTCATTAATGGGGAGATTGAGAATGAGCGGAGGCGGAGAACTTTTACTAAGATAAAATGAATACTGAGTGATAACATCTGTGAGTTAGAGATGAGGAAATGGGAGGGAAGCATCAACAGGGACAGGTTTGAATAAGTATTTGACTTTGGGAAAGATTATTAAGAAAATGGATGTGCACATAGAGTCAATCAATTTCCACACAAACTACTTTAAATAAATAAAAAAGTCTTACATTATGCCTTTTTTCCATGAGCTCCAACATGTAGCCTTAAGCGTTTTATTAATTATAAGTATAAATTTCTCACTTCGTCCTTTCTTTGATGATTATTATCCCTAATCCAGGGAAAATGCCATAGTCTATAATAAAAGTGTTGACCTACAAAGTTTTAAAGCAAATTAACCTTTGGGAAAATGTATCACGGTTTCTGTAGTGAAAATAATGAGAATTCTAAGAATAATAATACTTAGTACTTTTCTTCTTTATATAAATGGGAACTTATTTGCACCCAAGAGCTAATCAAAAGGCAAGCTGTAAGTTTATGTTCAGAATTTCTATTCTCTGCCTCCTTGGCCAAATACTTTTCTTAAAAAGGAAAAAAAAAAAAAAAAGACAGCTTTGGATAAGGGTAATTTGATATTTGCCACAAACCATGGTTTCTATAGATTTTCAATGTTAAATTTTCTTGACTTTTATCTACATGTTGTGTATAATTACAGCAAAGTTTTCATTACATGGAATTTTTAAATTAAACTTTTATTTTTATAAATAATATGTAATTATCCTACGTTCAAGATTGTAATAATGTTGGAATGTTTAAACTTTACTATTAAGTTTTTCCATAAAATATCATAAAAATATTTAATGATTGTGTATAGTGTTGGCAGCAACACTGTGTTTAGATTATATATGATCAAAAGGCTTAGATAGTAAAACTGTGTTTGCAATACCATTAGTAGAGTGTAACATAGATGAAGTGAACAGAATGCTATACTCAAACCACATTTCAATACTAGTTTTGTGAATTTGGACAAAGAAAACAGAGAGAAGAAGTTTACAAAAGCATATAAAAATACATCCACTTCCACCTGTCATGAATTGCTTTTGTGAGATAAAGACAAAAATAATTATGTGAACTGTAAAAGGAGGCATGGAGAATATTAATAATTATAATAACCAGACTATGGTATAGAGCAGTGTTCTTCAAGCTTTTTTACCTCATGGCACACTTTAACCCATAGTTGAACTTCCATGGCACACTTAAATAATGTTGACCAAAAAAAAAAAAAGAGCACAGAAAAGAATATATTTACTGTGCTTTGAACTTCTTTTGAAAATAATTTAATTAATGGTCTTTAAAAATGTTTTAGCACACCTAAGCTTCTCTCACGGCATAAAAAAAAATAAATGAGAGTATTCTGAGGTTTGCAAAAAATACTGAAATCATTGTTTTGGTAACCACATTAGAAATATTTAAAAATTTTTAAAGCTGACTTAAAATAAATGTGAACGATCAAGTACGGTTTATGAGGTATGGCATGAGTGATGGCAAGCACTGTGAGGTATAAATTTCTTGTGGAACTTTCAAAGAAGGTGAAGGTCAGGTCACTCAATAGGTAAATGCTGCAGAAGCTATACTGTGTTGAGGGTGAATTCTCAGTCTTCCTGGGTGTCCTTGGGGTCCCAAGTAACACACTCAGCATTACAGTTATTTAACCACATATTTTAAAAAACCCTAATCCCCTTCACAGACACCAATAGGCACCAGATTTTTATCCTAAACAAGACACTTCTTAAACCCAAATATGTCATTAAACCCAAGAGCAAATAATGAATTCAATGCCATTTCCAGGGAGATATGCCCATAATGTCAACAAATAGTTGGAAATTTTTTACCTCCAATCATCTTAAAACCATTATAAAATCTTTTCTAAAAAAGAGGAACATTTTTGTATGACATCTTTCATTTCACACAATGTAGACTACACATGAATAGAGTAGATACTTTGTATATTTTATAGTAAATCTATGAAGTATTGTACTGTAGCTAGCAAAAATGATAACATTTTCTGAGATCTGGAAAACAAATACCTCTCCAGGCTTAGTGATAGAAGGTAATGCAAAGCACAGCAGAAAGAGGACAGTACTAGTAAAAAGGTTGTTGTTGTGCTTGTTTTCTATGTAATCTAGATTTTATGCTTTTATTCTCTCAGCTTCCACCAGTCATACCAGACTGTTACCAGGTGACAGGTACAAATGGGAGTTAAATAAAGAAAGCTTGTATATGAACAGTGAGACTTGTACATCCCATTTATTATATCTAGAATTACTGCTTTTGTTTGTTTTTCTTCACTATTTAGTATTTGGAATAGAATATGTTTTTAATCAGTGGAAAAGAGACCACATTGCTAAA
This sequence comes from Arctocebus calabarensis, assembly GCA_963573935.1. Lineage (NCBI taxonomy): Eukaryota > Metazoa > Chordata > Mammalia > Primates > Lorisidae > Arctocebus > Arctocebus calabarensis. Next base: position 9,486 of record CAUYON010062384.1, read on the forward strand.
CTTAACACAAAAATATAAGAAAAGAAAGAGAAAGGAAAAACCATCTTGTGAGATGAAGGTGGTTAAGTTGGAATTTATTTTATGTAAGAAGTTTCAGAGCAGATGTGATGTCAAGAAAATTAGATAGGAAGGGAAAATAGGAAAAATCTGAAACACTTGAAATGGATTTTGAATTAGTTACTTTTTAATAATCTTTCATAGACTCAAGTAAAGAATGTAATTCCATTTAATTACTTATTTTCTTTAAGCTGCTTTAGAAGAAATTTATTGCACAGGTTGAGATATGTTTCACTCCATTCTTTTCCTTGGGGAGTGTGTCTTAACATTTTGAAACTTAGCTGTGGTACTAGCTGATTGAGAAAGCCTGTGTCATTAAATATAATTTTAAAGCTAAAGTATCTCCTTTAGAAAAGAGCACAGTGGCCTCCTCTACATGACTTAAAGAACATTAATTTGCTTAAGAATTTGAACTACTTTATGTATGCTGAAAGGTCAATATTTAAGATCATTTTAGTATCTATGCCTGGCAGGTAAGACCAGAACTCTCAGAATTTTTAGTTGCTAACATGGAAGTCCTGATGAAATTGCTAGTATAGCTAAATTGCCATTAGAAAATGGAGTAGTGACTTGGCGCCTGTGGCTCAACGGGCTAAGGGGCCAGCCACGTACACCTGAGCTGGCGGGTTCGAATCCAGCCTGGGCCCGCCAAACAACAATGGTGGCTACAACCAAAAAATGGCCGGGCGTTGTGGCGGGTGCCTGTAGTCCCAGTTACTTGGGAGGAAGAAGCAAGAGACTCACTTGAGCCCAGGAATTGGAGGTTGCTGTGAGCTGTGATGCTACAGCACTCCATCTAGAGTGACAGCTTGAAGCTCTGTCTCAAAAAAAAAAAAAAAAGAAAGAAAGAAAATGGAGTAGTAAGGGAGAGAGGAGATGGCCTACTGGGCCAGCTTGCAACAGAAGCTCCCATCCAGGGGGACAGGTAATGGCCTGAAAGAACCCAATAAAGCTAAAGGTTGGGAGCCAAGCTGCGAGAGAAGACTGTGGAGGCAAACAGCTACTCCAAGGAAGTAAACTTCAGGTACAAAACCCATCCCCAAAAGGATAAGAGTCCATCTCCTCCCCCCAGAGAGTAGTTTGCTGTGCCATCTCTATAAGCAAACAGTGAACAGAAGACCTCTTGTCTCACCCCACGGGTGAGAGTCACTGGATGCTGGGACTCCTTCCAGAGAGACCCAGCTGTGAGCCTGGGCATTCTCTTGCCTGGCATAAAAGTTGAACAAATATTTTCCCTGCCATTCTGAACTCCCAGTCGACCCTTCCCCCCTCGCCTGAAGGTCTAGAAGAACACCCCCTCAGACACCGATTCTTTGCTAGCGCTGGGCATTGCATGGGCTGCAGTAGTGCAGCTGCACTGAAATAGTGACACCAGTAGCTGTGAAGAGAGACACAGCAGGGAGGGTGACTGGCCTGTCCTTGCAAAAGTGCATATCAGTTGTGGGAGGAGGCACCTGCCACACAGAGCAGCAGTAGCAATAGTAGAGCAATCCTGTCAGGGTCAAATTTCAGAGAGAAACCTCCCCAATTCTGTGGACTACCAGAGGGAACTAGCCCTCACCCTGCAGGTTTGCCCGAGGAGGAGTGCAGCTGGAGTAGAGGCACGGTCTCTGAGGGAGAAAGACATTGGCTGCATTGTTAACCTCTGGCTTGGAACAAACTCAGGCGGACCAATCCCCAGTTCTCATAGAGCACAAGAGGGAGTCAGGCTTCAGCTCTCCCTGCTGGCCGGTGGCAGTGTGCTGGTGTGGCTGAGGAGGCATTGACTCACCTTTTATTCTGGCAGGTACAAATCCCTGACACATTTGCTTATTGGAGGGAACTAGACACAGTCCTTCGGGGTTACCATTAACTGGGCATGGTGGAGGGGCAAGGTGGGGAAGAATGTGTCAGCCCCCCTGGACTAACTCTTGTTGGGTGGGCCTTTCTGACTCCACAGAGCACCTGAGCAAGTCACAGTTGAGTTGTCAGTGGACCCCTGCTGTACAGTTGCTGGACAACTTTTGAACTCTTCCAATTGATCAGCATCTGGGCTGACCAGGACAATTGGTTTGGAACTCTTGCCCTGCCCCAGTCACCCAGGCACCCTTCAAGGTTGAGCCCTAGATGTATTATAGCAAGAGGCTCTGATTCTCTTTTTCTAGTTGTTGCCTGTGGGGGGGTGGGGGTTGTCTTAGTTGCTTTTATATCTCCACAGCTGAGATTTCAGCCCAAAGCCACTGATTCCCTAGGATTGGATAGAGATTCGCTAAATACAAGACAGAGTCATCTAGCCACATCATGTCAAGTAGGTCCCCAGAGTCTCAGGTTGCAGTACTGAATGGGACCTTTGTAAAGCTGTAGGGGTAAAGCCACAGCCACCTGTCCCAGCTCTATGGTAAAGGGCTGGTTCATTATAATTCTAGGAGCCCTCAATCCAAATTCACCTTGCCAGCTTCTCTAGCCAAACCGTGAAAAATGATCATGGGGCAGAATTAGCAGAAAAACTCTGACAACATGAATAATCAGACTAAATCAAGCCCGGGCCCAGATGACTTCACATCAGAATTCTATCAAACCTTTAAAGATAAAACTAGTACCTATATTACATAATCTTTTCCAAAACACAGAAAAAGAAGGAATACTTCCCAACACATTCTACAGAGCAAATATCACCCTGATCCCTAAACCAGGAAAAGAACCAACAATTATAGACCAATATCTTTAATGAATATAGATGCAAAAGTATTCAATAAGATCCTAGCAAACAGAATCCAGCAACACATCAAACAAATTATACATCATGACCAAGTTGGTTTTTCCCCAGAGTCTCAAGATTCATTCAACATACGCAAATCATTAAATATAATGCATCACATAAACACAATAGAAAACAAAGAACATATGATTCTCACAATTGATGCAGAAAAAGCTTTTGATAATATACAGCATCCTTTCATGATCAGAACACTTAAGAAAATAGGTATAGAATGAGACATTTATTAAACTTATAGAGGCAAACCCGCAGCCAATACCAGATTGAATGGAGTAAAATTGAAAACATTTCCACTCAGATCAGGAACTAGGCAAGGAAGCCCATTGTCTCCACTGCTATTTAACATAGTAATGGAGATCTTACCCAATGCAATCAGGCAAGAGAAGCTGACCAAGGGTAATCCAAATGAGGTCAGAGGAGGTCAAACTTTCACTCTTTGCATATCATATGATTTTATACCTGCAAAACCCCATGGACTCAACCACAAAACTCTTAGAAGTGATGAAAGAATACAGTAGCATCTTGGTATACAAAATCAATACTCACAGATCAGTATCTTATATATATACCATCAGTAGTCAAGCTGAAAAAAGGCAAGGACTCTATTCCTTTTACAGTAGTGCCAAAGAAGATGAAATATTTGCGAATTTACCTAACAATGGATGTGAAAGATCTTATAAAGAGAACTATGAAACTATGAGAAAAGAAATAGCTGAAGATGTTAACAAATGGAAAACAAACCATGTTCATGTTTGGGAAGACTCAACATTGTAAAAATGTCCATACTACCCAAAGCAATATACTAATTTAATGCAATCCCTATTAAAGCACCACTGTCATACTTTAAAAATCATGAAAAAATAGTAGTTTTATATGGAATCAGAAAAAAACTTGAATAGCCAAGACATTACTCAGAAATAAAAACAATTCAGGAGGAATCACGCTACCAGACTTCAGACTATACTACAAATCTATAGTGATCAAAACAGCATGGTAGTAACACAAAAATAAAGAGGTAAATGTATGGAACAGAATAGAGAACCAAGAGATGAACCCAGACACTTATTATCATTTGGTCTTTGATAAACCTATCTAAAACATAATTGGGAGAAAGATTCCCTATTTAACAAATGGTGCTGGGTGAATTGGCTGGTGACTTGTAGAAGACTGAAACTGGATGCATACCTTTCACCATTAACAAAAATTGCCTCTCATTGAACAAAAGATTTAAACTTAAGATATGAAAGTATAAAGATACTTGGAGAGAGTGCAGGGGAAACACTTGAAGAATTTGACCTGGGAGAATGCTTTATGAGAAAGAACTTTTGGGCAATTGAAGTAACACCACAAATATATTACTGGGATCTGATCAAACTAAAAACTTCTGTGCAGCCAAGAACACAGTAAGTAAAGCAAGCAGACAGCCCTCAGAATGGGAAAAGGTATTTGCAGGTTGTGTTTCTGACAAAGGTTTAATAATCAGAATCCACAGAGAACTCAAACTTGCTAATAAGAAAAGAACAAGTGATCCCATTTCATTGTGGGCAAGAGACTTGAACAGAAGCTTCTCTGAAGAAGACAGGCGGATGGCCTACAGACACATGAAAAAATGCTCATCATTCTTAATCATCAGAGAAATGCAAATCAAAACCACTTGGAGATATATAACTCCAGTAAGATTAGCCCACATAACAAAACCCTAAAACTACAGATGTTGGCACAGATGTGGTAAAAAGGTAACACTTCTGCACTGCTGGTGGGAATGCAAGGTAATACGTTCCTTTTAGAAAGAAGTTTGGAGAACACTTAGGGATCCAAAAGTAGACCTTGTATTTGATCCTGCAATTTCCCTGCTAGGTATTTATCCAGAAAAGAAAAATCTCTTTAAAACAAAGATATTTGCACCAGAATATTTATTGCAGCCCAATTCATAGTTGCCAAGTCATGGAGTAAGCCTAAGTACCCATTGACTCATGAATGGATTAAAAAATTATGATATATGTATACCATGGAATATTATGCAGCCTTAAACAAGTGGAGATTTTTACCTCTTTTATGTTTATATGGATGAAGCTGGAACATACTCTTCTTGGTAAAGTATCTCAAGAATGGAAGAAAAAGTATACAGTGTACTCAGTACTATTATGAAACAATATATAATCATCTCCACTTTCATATGAAAAATAAAACACAATTATAGCCCAGGATGAAGAAGGAAAGAGGAGGGGGAGGGGAAAAGTGGATGGAGGAGGTAATTGCTGGGAACACACCTATGGTGCATATTGCAAGGGTATATCTATTAAGGGTATATCTATCAAGGGTATATCTAGTGCATGTCATATCTATTAAGGGTAGAGTATAAATGTCTTAACACAATAATTAAGTGAAGTGAAGGCTATGTTAACCAGTTTGATGTAAGCATTTCAAATTGTATATACAATTAGCACATTGTACCCCATAAATGCAATAATGCATACATTTATGATTTAATAAACAAATAATAATAAAAAAAGAAAATTGAATAGTTTTATTAGGTGATGCTTCATTCCTTAGTGTGCATGTGTGTGTGTGTATATATAGCACCCTACAGAAGGTGTCAAAAAATGTATACACATTTTAAGAGATGTTGTCTGTGTATTACTTGTTGAAGTTAAATTGAAGGTACTGTTACTAGTCATGTATACCTACACATACTATGTAAATCCATTTTACCTGCAATTCTTACCCTCTGGGGGCATGCTCAATTTTACTTTCAGCAAGATCTCTTAAAATGTATGTACATTTTTGGCACACTGTACATGTGTGTATATATGTATGTGTGTGTGTTTATATACACACACAGAGGTCTGTCTAGTAAGTTTGCAAAATCATCCTAGGTAAAGTGCTACATACCTGATTGCTGAATATTACTATGGTAACCTTCAAAGTACTTCCCTTGGGAATCTATTTACTGATACCAGTGCCTATTTCCACCCTTCAAAGCAATTTTGGAATTCTTTTCCTAGAATGACCATCGAACTTTTGTTGTATTACCTTTGATGTACTGATTGTCAAGAAAATGTCTTCCTTTTTATATGTTGCTTATTTTCAGGTCAAGAAAGTCATTGGGGGATCATCTCAGGTGAGTAGGGAGATGTGTTCCCTGATTTCACTTCTACTCTTATTTACTATCTAAAAGCTCCTTCATATATAGTGTCATATGAGCAAGTGGATTGATGTGATGCAAGGGCTATGAGTTTTTGGAAAAAAGTTTATATCATCGCAGCCTTTATGTCACTTCCAAATAGGAACCTCGGTTAACTGTTTGCACAGTCCATACAAAATCATAATGAATAACCCCTCTGCTATAAAAATAGATTAGCAACATCATTTAGATTCTTGATTTGGACTGATGGTACTTTTTGGTTGTGGAGAATTAACTAACTTCCATTGTGTACTTTAATGCTTTCTTTCATGATCATGTTTGTACACCCATGTTTTTATAACCACTGATAACACAGCCCAAAACATTGTCTTGCCAAAGCATTTGTTTCTCCAAAAGGTCTTGACAAACTTCTGTTCTCCTTTGCCTTGGTTCATTGGTGCGCTCCTTTATGACCATACACACATCTTTCTGATGCCAATGTTTTCAGTTAAGATTTTCCTAACTGTTGTCTATTGATGTTTACTCATTCTATTTCTCACAGTCAGTCAACAATTTTAAAGTACAATTCCATGAACTTTTGCAATGTTTTTGTAAGTTTTCGTACTTACTGGCTGCCTTGACCTCTCTCCATCAGTAACATTTTCTCTCCCCTCTGCAAAACATTTAATCTATTTGTACACTGCTGTTTCCTACATGGCAGATCCCCATAAACTTAGACTACAATGTCCCTGATTTCACTTCCACTCTTACCAATTAACAAGAAATTTAATTTTTGTTCACTGTTCTTATTCAAGCTCTGACATTCTTAACACAGCACAGAAAGACACATAACACATTAATGAATCCTACTCAGTAAGACACCATCACATGTGGACATAAACACAACTGTGAAATGCTGATATTCCAAAGGTATGAAACCTTACTGAGTTGTTTGTACAGTGCTCCTAACACAAAAACATTGTTCCAAGTTCATGAACTTAATTGTCAGACCTCATATATATATATGTGTGTGTGTGTGTGTGTGTGTATGTATATTTATAAATAGTGCTATGGTTAGAAGATGGTCTTATTTTTTTTAAGTATGAACTACTTAAACAGCAAAAAAGCTCTGACATATTAGGGGGTGTTTGTAGACTTAAGACCACAAGATATATTTTGTTGTTTTTTACATAACATATTTTTACTCATTGTCTTAGATTAAGAAGTCCATGTGTACCTATATGTGATTATATACGTACGTACCATGTATATTATGTATATACACATACATGCCAAAAATGTGGATGTGTATATGTGTGTACATATATAAGAAGGATGTACTTCAGGATGTCAAAAATAGTCTCCTCCTCTCTTTTCTTCTTTTGGAAAGAAAGATATGTTTGCATCAGTCTCAGAAGCAAATAATTTTCTCCAAGGGAATAATTTTCACTCAAACAATTTTATGCAGAGAGCATTAGAAAGTTCTTAAAATGGCATAATAATAGTCAGAGTTCAGGCTCCAGCAGCTCAGCATAGTTGGACATCATTGGAAAATCCTGAAGGATGCTGAGACCCTTCACAGCTTGTCCTACTGCCTGGCAATGGTACACACTGGCTTATTACCGAGCACTGCAAATGGAATTGTCATCATCTTTAATATTTCAGAAAATCTTGTTTATCTCTACCTAGTCAGCTCCAGATCTAAGAATTCATCAAGCATAGCCAAAATTATAAAGATATATAATTACTTGAATCAGGAATAAGAAAAAAGAGTGAAGATACATATTTTCCATCTTGCTTCCAGGAACTAACTGAGTCCAAGAATAATCAATTGGAGTTTTCATCCACATTGAGTGAACCTTCTCTCTTACCAGCAAACAACACTCTGCCACCAGATATAATTTCTGACAACAGAAAAGAATAGCTTCAGAACCATCTGAAATGCAATCAGTGTCCGCACTGTGTATATCCAGCTGCCCTTCATCCAAGCAGTACAAACCATCCACCTGCCTACTAAGTTCAAAGCAGTCATAGAAACAGAGAGTATCATCAAGCTTTTCCACCTTTCCCACTCTTGCTTCTCTGCCTTTCCCATACTTCTACGTGTCTAGATTTGCCAGGGCAGGGAATCTGAGTGTCTATTGCCCTGCTTGAGTACACTTTTCATTTGCATCTTTTATTATAACAATTATTTTTTTGAAGCCATCTATAAAGATCCCAACCAGCAATTCCAGTTGCTATTTTGACATTTTTCCCACCAAGTCTACAGAAGAACAGCCACCATCCTCCAAAGAACTTTGTATGATAGATATTTATAATAAAAATTAACAGCTTTGATTTTTTTTTTTTTTAGAGATAGAGTCTCTATCATTCTTGGTAGAGTGCCGTGACATCACACAGCTCACAGCAACCTCCAGTTCCTGGGCTTAAACGATTGTCTTGCCTCAGCCTCCCGAGTATCTGGGACTACAGGTGCCCACCACCACAAGGCCTGGCTATTTTTGTTCTTGTTTTTTTTTTTGCAGTTGGGCCAGGGCTGGGTTTGAACCCACCACCCTCGGTACATGGGTCTGGCCCCCTACTCGCTGAGCCACAGGTGCTGCCCAACAGCTTTGATTTTTAACTGTCTTTCCTCCCCAAGTGGACTATTTGTTCCAATCTCCTACCTGGTTTCTTCTTCAAAAAACTATGTACCCTGATACTTTGTTCAATGACATGTCCATCCTTACACATGTCTACCTCTGCTTTAGGTTTTGTTCTGGGTTCTCTGATATCTCTGCATCTCTGTCCCGGATATTTAGCCATTGGAAATTTCCCAAGAGGATCACTTCATATTAAGGATCAAACTGAAAACTTTCCTTAATCTTATCCAGCTTCCTTAGAGAGCCTCCCAGGCCCTTGGCTTCCACGTGTTTCCTCATCAGGAAAGCCGTGGACAACCCGAGGGCCATCACTGTGAGGAAGACTGCAAGCAAGAGAGAGCAGACAACCAAAGACTTGGCGTTCTACACCCCCAACCTTGGACAGCTCAGCTTCTAACTGAAAACCTAAAATATTTAGCTCAACTTGGATAACTGAAGTAAACTATCATACGTGGCCCACATTTATCCACTGGATTGTGCAAAGGCAAGGAATGAGTGGGAGGGAAAGATTTTTCTGTATTTATGATCTGAAATCTTTTCCCTTTCAATTTCTAAGTTTTATCTCAGCGATTCTTACACAGACCAGTCAAATCATCCCGACGGTATAATTAACAAGGCTCAAAAGAAACCACACAAATCTCTAGTTGGAAAAGAAAAAAAAAATGGAAGGAACTGGAGTGTAAATAGTCTTTGGGTGATTCATTTAAATGTGTAGCATCTCTATTTTTGCAGACTAGCTCTTGGAAAAGTGTGCTGATATCAAAATTAATATGATATTCAAATATTTAACAACTATTAGAATGTGAACATCACAGTACTAATGCTTGTCCTGGAGGTTTCCTTCTGTACTAACCATTATCTCTTGAAAAATAATAATATTAATTTTATCAAAACCCTTATTTAAAGTCAGTCTACTGTAGGATACAGCAGTTGTCCTCTTATTGTACAGTAAAATATAAATATAAATAACTAATGGAAAAAGAAACAGTAATATGCAAAGTTTACATGTATGCTGAGTACTGACCGTCACGTCTTATTACGTGACTTTAGTCATGAAGGTGAGCTTGTAACAGCTTCATGCAAGAATGCAATTCACCAGATGTCACCCTGTATCATGAAGAATTCTAGAAACTTGATATGATCAAATGACCTAACCAGCTTTTGGTTGTCATTTTATAGTACTCTCAGAAGTAGTAGTCAGGTGGTTGGGTTTTTCTAGACTCTTTGACTTACAATGCACTCAGGAAGCATATTTTTAGGCATGCACCAAATAAGTTACACAGGAAAAAAAACTGAGGTTTAAGTTTATTTTCTGCATAGTCTACACCAATATTTTCAAACCTTTTTTTAATCTCAAGACATATTTGAACCTATAGTTAAACGTGTGTGGCACACTTAAGTTATGTTGATCAAAATAATCGATCAACAATTTTTCTGAAAAGAATTTAATTAATAATCCTTACAAATCCTTACTAATATCCTCTCATGGCACACCAGTAAAATCACTACTTTAAACATTAAAGGGAATACGCTTGCCTGAAAAACAAAAATAAAAACGTGGGTAGTCATTTCCTCATCACTTATTAGTGGTCACGTAAGACTGTACATGTATTCTTTATCATTCATAGTTGGACTAATGTTAAAATAGAAAAAATATGGATGCAGCATCTTTACATTGTATGTAATATTGCTCAATGCAGTTTCAGAATATTTGAAATATATTAGATAATTTTTTACAACTGTCAATTAGCACTCATTTTATGTTAGCCTCTTTTGTAGTCAATATCAATGTTTTAAAATAATGTGCATAAGGAAAATAATACCCCCCAAAGTTTTTACCTCTTTATCTTTTCTCAGTGAATGTGCCAATGTATTCTTTAGCATGTAATTTTCACAGTTGTTTAGAACAAAAGGATTAGTTTTATACTTTTTCCATGAAAAAGAAAAATCTGATGATTCGATACAAACCATACCTTTGAAAAAGGAGATAGCATCTTCAACTAGTGTGGTTGGAGGACAGTTTGTTCATCAGAAGACAGGAGACAGTTTCACCGGACTCAATAAACAAATTCCTTTATAATTTACTTACTTCCATCAGGGAGTCTCAACCACATAAGAGAAAGTTTGATGTTTTGAGAACGATTCAACCACAGAAGCAGAAGCAGAACTAAGAGGGTATGTATTTTATTTAGGATATTTATGAGTGAGTTATTGAAGCGTATGTTGATTTATTGCAAGGTATTAAGATATATAATTTGGGAATCAAGCTAAGCAAATCCAGAATTCATGGGACTGAACTTTGGGACAGGAATCCATCCCCAGTTCTTCGTATGTGAGAGTATCCCAAAATACAAGCCTAGATTTTGCTTTCACTTCTTTGAAGGTGTGTGAAGGTGTTTCCAGAATTTCAAAAAGCTATTAGAAATCTGAGCCAGTTTTGGTAATCTAAATACTCCCCCAAAATCAAAGAGAAGGCCACGGTTTGTTTTTTAGACTTTGCATCTATTGAAGACTTCTGTTAGTAGCCACGGCCGCTGGATATCATTGTATTGTATTGTTGCATGACCGAGTGAAATGTCTCTCCGAGTGGAGGTGAATGCTGACAGTTCATGCTATAGAAAGAGTTTCTGAGAATATAAATCAGACCTTATTTTCTGCACCCAGATTGGGGACAGTATTGCTTTGTGATTATACCACAAACCCTATAATATGATAGACGTAGTTTCAAGTAATGATACTTCTTCACCTTGGTTGCCTAATCATAAACACATTACTTAAACTGGATGATTTTCAATTTTCTCACTGTAAAATAGAAAGTAATAATACTTTTTAAAAATTAAACGGAATAATTATTTTCATTTATATGTGGTACTCAGAGGAAGTAACTATTAAATATTAAATGGTAATTTTATTATGATATATTGTGATATACTCTATCATTGTAAGCTAAGTGGTTCTCTGTGTGAACAGTTTACCTTTTTGTACACAATGAACTGAACAGTGGTGTGGGGAAAATAATGACTGCCTAAAAAGACACCAGGAAATGACAAATGGGCAAAGGTGCTATTCAATTAAAAACCTATAAGCTTTGAAGATTGGAGTTCAATTCATTTTAAATACATGTATAACTTTGGCCAAGGCATTTTAATTCTCTCTAGCCATCATTCTTCTCATTTATATAATCAAGATAGAAATATATATGTTTCAAATTTGATGTGAATATCAAATAAAATAATTACAAAGTAATCATAGCAAACACATGATTGCACACATTTTAGATACTTACAGCTTTTGTATGTTATTTGATTTAATTCTTACAGAAATCACTAAAGGTGGGTGACAGTCTTATTTTTATTTTACACTTGAGAGAACAGTTTTTCTTGAGAAGTAAGAAATTGCCTTCTCACCAGTTAAGGCATCCTACAAGTTAACTCAAATGTGAATTATGTCTGACTCCAAAGCCTGTGTATTAATCCCTCCAGTAACATTTTTGGCTCTGTGCTTGATGTTTGATAAGCAGCTGGCATTTGGTAAACATGCAATTATTTTTATTAGCTTTCCCCTTTTCCTAATTAACTCCATGTCCAGGAAAAAGGAAGTAGCTCTCTTGAGCTTGCTGGAACAGAACTGATCTCTCTGTATTTTGAGACAAGAACAACATAACAAGCTATTTTTCTGTGACTGGGTAAACATTTTTTTAATTACTAGCTTTGTACACAAACACAAAGATGTATGAATTAAATCCTGGGAATTCAAGCATCATTTGTTTCTTATGCATGAAGACAAATACTTGCTTTTGTTTACTTTTCATCTTAACTGGTTATCAGACAATAACGGTTTGAATATAAAGGACCCTTCTCCTAGCAGTGGCCAGGAATGGAACCTTGCATGACCTTCTGAGAGGCAAAAAGCCCAACTATTCAAAACCAGTAGCTTTCTCTATCATAAATAGTCATATATTTAACAGTGATAAATAGCAATATATTTTGCAGTGCTTCGAGGTAAACTTCCTTAATCTCAATACCTCACATATTAACAAACCAAAATAAAGCAAAGTATGAATTGGAATACAATGCATTTAAAATAAATTCATAGGAAGTACATTTTTATTTTCAATACATTTGTGGAAGCCAATATAAACAAATTTTCCTGATCTTTACTAACACGTGGCATCTTTTGAGAGTAATATAATGTAACTAACTCATTTTTACATATTTAGCGGCACATTACCAAGTGCAGCATATGAACAGACAGCTCTCAAAGACAGACAATTAGGAAATATTTAACTCCGAGTCTTTTGTTTACGTTTTACAGCGCTTTTGTATTTGACCAGAGCAAGTCTTTGGATGAATATAACTTTGAAAAATGAGACATCATCTTTTTTTCTCTCTTGGTGTTTTATTTTTGTTTTGTTTTAACACGAGTAGTGGTTCCCTCAAGTGACGAGTGCAAAATTGCTGGGTTCTCTAAGGATCCAAAGGAAATTACCTGCGGCATGATATGTGGTGGTAAAGCACTCTTACTCTTTATCAAGATGTAATCCTAGAGGTCAGTGGGGACACACCATTCCTGTTTAAACATAAAACAAAATATCACAGTGGCCAACTATTTATATGCAATCTATAAAGAGACCAAAGAGAATGGATTTTTCTGAGGTCTCTAGGTTTCCAAATTGCTCTTGATATACAATCATATTCCATCGTGGAATGAAAAAGACTCTCCTGATATCTCAATATTTCAAAACCCAGGTAATAACTTACGTTTGTCAAATTTTCACCAAAATATAACTTTTGACATTTACATGATTCTACATTTGAACATTACAATTTGGATTGAAATCAACTTTCTCTATGACAACCCCAAGCAATTATCTATTTTATATCTTTAGTTTTATAGCTTTCATAATACTGTGCAGTTTTGTCCACATATAGTTTGAGATATACATATGTATATGCATATATTTGTGTATGTGTGCATGTGCATTTGTAAATATAATTATAGTATATAATTATATGTAATATATATAATTTTCTGAACATGGTATGAGGATCCTCAGAATTATGATTTGAATTTCATGGCCTTCTGAGCCATTTAGGAACTTTAGAATAAGTGTACAGTTTCTAGCTCTTGGTGTAAAGAAGAGAACAAAAGCAGCACCAATTCCAATTAACTGTGCTATCGTGGAGTTAAAATTTTACATTTATCAGTCATTTATGTAGAGCTGGATACCATTTTCAATGCTTTTCATGTAACCTTATTTTTGTACTATGAGGTAAATGCTATCATAATTTGTGTTTTTAAAATAACAAAAGTAAAGCACAGGGACTTAAAATAAATTTATAAAACTACACACCAAACAACCTGTGAACGTTGCTTTCGTGGGCAGCCTTCTGTAGACTAGAGGCTGGATCTGGAGATTGTTTGATATAGTCTGTATCCCCATCATCTATTTTTCCTAATTACTGAATCCCTGTTCCTTGTAGGAAATCTATTCCACACGATTTACTTGAAGATAATTTCGCCAGCCATCCCTACTATAGGGCTGGACAACTAGACTTTGTCTGGGTTTTGACAGATGAACCCTGAGGAAAAAAATGGTCCCTCTTCTTTAAGTGAGTTTCAGTGAGTGGATTCCTGCCAATTTCCCTGGCTTTGTGAAGGAGTCCACTATGGCACAGAAAGAAAGAAAAATATAAAAAAATGAGTAGAGTTGAGAAAAAAGCAGAAGAAAATAGGAGCCCAAATAACGTATTTTCAGTCTCTGGATAGACTGGACCTGCAGTCAGACTGGCACCGTGCTCTGTTTCATGAACAGTGAGCTCTCCTTTTAGCGGGGGCCTTGGACTTTAAATCATCAACCTCTCCTTTTACAGATGAAGAAGGAAACTAAGGAAGGTCTGCTAGGCTCTGCTTCCAGCTTCTTGAAGGCAGGTGTTATGTCCGTGATGTATTTACATGCAAAAATATTTGTTGATGACCACAGAAAAGATGGGGCTCAGAGCCAATAATGACACCACAATAACAAATGAAGTTGGGTCCTCACCTCCACAGGGGAAATTGTTTGATAATTATGATGCGTTTATACTTGACTAAAATTTAAGTTAAATATTTTATTATCATCATTGTATTTTTCTAAATATTGAGGGAGAGAGCGTACTTATAATGAAAGTAGGATGTATTAAGGGAAAGCTTTAATGACTTTGGCAAATGTGTATATCCATGTCCCTGATATCTCTCTTCTGATACAGAACATACCCTCGCAGCAGAATCCTCCGGAATCTGGCCAACTGGGATCTGGCCATCCCTTTCACCAGAGTCATCTATTCTGAATTCTATCATGGTTAGTTTGGCCTATTTATAATTTCATATGAATGGAATCACACAATATACATTCTCATGTCTGGCTTCTTTCTACCTAAACTCTGTTTTTTATTTTTTGAAATAGAATCTTACTCTGTCACCTTGGGTACAGTGCTGTGGCATCATATCTTACAGCAACAGTAAACTCTTGGGTTCAAGTGATCCTTTTGCCTCAGTCTCCCAAGTAGCTGGGACTACAGGTGTCCACCACAATGCCTAGCTACCTAAACACTATTAAAATCCTCTTCACAGAGAAGGAAAGCAAGACGAGGAAAATAAACGATTAGCGAATAATTATTATTAGCTGAACATCATCCAGACAGGTCAGGTCCAAACTTAGCAGCCTGGTTCCAAAATCTGCTTCTAACCAGTAGGTTTAATGCATGCTTGGTTGAATTTCCATGTATTTGAATTTAATAGCTAAATATGTTATCAAATATTTAGGATTTGAATTTGATTATGTTAATTATTATAAAGACAACTTCCTTGTGTTAATTTTGTATATTTCATACACACAAAGAAAAAGAGAGGCCAGACAATCATCTAGAAATTTAAACAATAAAAATTACTTTGATTGAATTACCTTAACGTTTTAGAAATTGTTTCTAACAAAGTATTTATAATTATTTCTAAATACTCTATTTCACCTTATATATGTAGACCTGGCTATAACTGGGACAAAGTGCTAAAGTTGGAGTTAAATTTTATGTTAAAAAGACAAAAGTCTATCACAGTATCATTAACAATGCTATTAATAGGATCATTAGTTTAATTTGTTCTCACTGAAGCACTGGTATAAGGAAATTATTAAAATCAACATTTTGGAATCAACATCAAAATATTATTGCAGCAATGTTTTAAAAAATACTTCTGATAATCAATTGAGGTTATAAGGATTAAAATACTATATATGGGGGTATTTCTTATTGAATTATTTGAATAAAATTACTTAGTGAAAATTGGACATAATGATGCCTTAAAATATTGTCTTGCAATTAATTGCTGCAAACTCCTCATGAGTTCCCAAATGGAAAAAAACTCCGTATTGAAATTTAAAGCTTCTCATTAAGAACTTAGAAAGAAATTATTGACATGCTGTGGGGACTTTCCAGGGTGAATAGAAAATTATCTGTTTTCCTTCAACATCATATAAAAAGACATGTATAATGAAACAGATGTGGATAGGGATAATAATGAATGCACAAAGCTGCTTTTTAGGGGATTAATTATTTCTCTAAATATATTTCAGGCCCTTTAACTTCTCCTATTATAGTCATTATTAATTATATATAGGCTCATTTTGATAGTATTTCCCAGCCAGAGGCATAAAAACTGTCCTACCCAAGATTAATCTGAGGTTCTGTCATTGTCTCCTGAATCTGTCCTCCCATTTTCTCTTTCTTGACCTAGTGAGCTCTGATAGCATTAAAATTGGTAAAGTGAACAGGTTTATATGAGACATGTATAACACTTGGCAGAGATGGATTTTGTTTTTATTTTAGTAGTGTTACAGAGAAGAACAGGATGTGTGCCTTATCAAAAAAATCACAAGAAAACTTACCTAAACCAGGCATTCTCAGTAAGAGTGATATTACATACAAAGAGGCACAAATAACTCTTTGGGGGCAAACATAATTAATAGGTTACAATGGTTTGTCTCTCCAATGGACCATAGTATATATTTGTGATATTAAGGTTATATAGTGGGGGCAGGCATAATGGCTCACTCTTGTAATCCTAGCACTCTCGGAGGCCAAGCTGGGCAGATGGCTTGAGCTCAGGTGTTTGAGACCAGTATGGACAAGAACTAGATCTCATTACTTAAAAAGAAAAAATAGAATGCAATATCCTAAACAACATATCGACAAGTTGAATTAAAAAATTAATGTTTAAGTAATATACTTTGGTCAAAATTGAATCCAGTTTATATGAAAGTTAGTCACTATTTTATTTTTATTTATTTATTTCTTTTGGTTTTCTTTCTCTCACCTCCTCCCTCTTTCTCTGTCTGCTCTCTCCTTCCCCCATGCCCCACTGTGTCATTGATTGTCATTAATTGTCCTCAAATCAAAGTTGAATACATAAGATTCATGCTTCTCCATTCCCGTGATGTTTCACTAAGAATGATATGTTCCAATTCCATCCAAGTTACTACAAATGCTGCAAAGTCTCCATTATTTTTGATAGCTGAGTAATATTCCATGGTATACATATACCATAGCTGACCAATGCACTCCTGGGTTGAAGGACATTTAGGCTGTTTCCACAGTTTAGCTATTGTAAATTGGGCTATGATAAACAGCCTAGTACAAGTGTCCTTATAATAAAAGTTTTTTTTTTTAATTCTTCTGGATAGATGCCCAGCAATGGGATTATAGGATCAAATGGGAAGTCTAGGTTGAGTTCTTTGAGCTTTCTCCATACTTCCATCCAAAAAGGTTTTATTAGTTTGCAGTCCCACCAGCAGTGTAAAAGTGTTCCTTTCTCCCCACATCCATGCCAGCATCTGCAATTTTGAGATTTTGTGATATAGGCAATTCTTGCTGGAGTTAGATGGTATCTCAGGGTGGTTTTAATATGCATTTCTCTAATAATTAAGGATGATGATATGTTGTTTAGGATATTGCATTCTCATTTATAAGTAAAACATGTTTGTAATTTCCCTTTATAACAATATATTTTCTCCAATTTTCTCCAATATCAAGTGTATCAAGATCCAGTAGAATGATATTGAAATATTTCTTTTTTTATTGTTTATAAGATTTCTGAAATTGCTTGCCTTGTGAAATCATTGTGGTCTATGAGTTTTTGATAGTTTGAATTTTGTTATTTAATTTAATTCATTGCTTAACTACTGTTTTCCTATGAATAATTATACTGTGGTTAATATGTTAGCATAACAGTATTCCCAGATAGTTTTTTGTTTGTTGGGAGGTTGGGTTTTGAGGAGGCAGAGTTAATACTTTGCATGAAATATCTTATTTTATAACTGAAATTGCTTTCTCTTTTGTCTTGTGATTTTTTTTTAGGTGAAATTTAAGTTTTTGTGTGAGTAGTAGTATTATACCTATCTTACTTATACTGTATCACATCATACCTTTGTTTAATTCTTAATAAACTGTTCACTTGTTAAAAAGAAAAAATAGAAAAAAGTAAACCAGGCATTGTGGTGGGCTCCTGTAGTCCCAGCTACTTGGGAGGCTGAGGCAAAAATTTCACTTGAGTCCAGGAGTTTGAAGTTGCTATGAATTCTGATACCATGGCCTTCTAGCCTGGGCAACAGAGTGAGACTCTGTCTCAAAAATAAATAAATAGATAAGAATAAAATTTTATATTGGATGCCTGACAATTATGGCGGAAAAGTCTTAAAAGACTTAATAGGGAAGGGAGGTAATAAACAAAATCGCTGTGAAAAGCAAACAATATTTTGCTTTTCAATATTTGCTTTGCAATAATTTACAATGTATCAGATACAGCTGTATTGAATTGATAATTGTGGCTATGTGTAAGTACTTGTGAATATAGTCCCAGAAATAACAACATTGGTTTTTTATGTTCCTGGGACAAATTAAGTACACACGTGTATATACAAATCCCTCCTTAATGTTCAGTAACACAATAGTCTTCACATTTGAATGCAAATGGAACACTTTTTCAATGTCAATAGAATTATTGACAAATGAATGAATGCAGTTTCTCCAGTTCTGGGTAAAAGATCAGGGCGTTCCCTTCATGAAATTGTGCATTCAGGAAAACTCGAGTGCCCTGTCCAGCTTTGCATGTGGAGGACCATGTGTTACTAGCACAATTTATTCAATGGGTATGCTTTTCAGTGTATATTTTTATCATCTTTATCAAAGAAAAGATGGAAATATGAGGCTGGTTTTATTCTAGAGTTCCTTGTGCTGATCTATAAGTCTATGGCTCTATTCTTGTGCCAGTATCATGCTGTTTTGGTAACTATACGTGTTGCCTTATAGTATAGCTTGAAGTGTAGTAAAGTCATGCCTTGCAATTTGCTCTTGTACATAAGGTTGTGTTGGCTCTTTGGGGCCTTTTCTATATAAAATCAATGTCCACAAATCAGTAGCCTTTGTATATGCCAATAACAGTTGAGAAGCAGATCAAGGACACAATTCCCTTCACAGTAGCTTCAAAGAAATTGAAATACTCAGGAATACTAACAGAAGAGGTGAAAGATCTTTTCAAAGGGAATTCTGAAACACTAAGAAATTGAAACACTAAGAATCGAGACACTAACAAATGGAAGAACATACCATGCTCCTGCCTGGGAAGAATCAATATTGTCAAAATGTCTGTTGTATCCAAACCTGCCACCCTCAGTATATGGGGCCAGCTCCCTACTCACTGAACCACAGGCACCATCGAACAGGGCCCTATTTTATTAAGGATTGCTTTTCAAAGTGGTGGCTCCTACATCTTTGAGAGGGAATGCTCTGGCTTGCGTAATGGGCACACCACTTCCCTACACTGACCACCTCCTTAGATTGACCACCTCCTTCAATTGACCTAATTTTTATAGACTGGATATGTACTACATATGTTTATCAGTACAGCAGGCCTATGTCCTTATCTTGGCCACCTCTGTATGTTGAGTAATTTTTACAGTTTTAGGTGGTCAACATACAACATACGGAGGTTCTATTGTGTGTGTGTTTGTGTGTATATACATATATGTATTTTTCAAATTGGCACTTTTTATTGCTTGTATTTTAATAAACATCATATTCTATATATAGTATAATTTACAAGGAAATTTATCTGGAAACCAGTTATATAGTTAATACTTAAATCACACAGATTCACTTTTTAAAGTGTAAACATAGTTTGAAGGGTAAATTGATCAAGATTTGAGTTTGTTTTGGCTCACTTAAGGCTTGGTTTTGTCTCCAACCCCCGTTGTGACACATTTTCCTACATTTAAACATTGGACTTGAAATAAACAATAATAATAGCACAGTGATTTTAAAGACAAAGAAACAGAATTCCCATTAATTCAAGCCTGTCAGTCTATGTGATCATTTAGAATCTATGTTTAAGATGTAAAATCACTGTGAATTTCAGAGTGTTGACGCAGTAAACAAACTCTGCACAGTATTTAGAGAGGTTTATTCTGAGTCAATTTAAGTGCCTGTGTTCTGGGGAGAACACAAGCTCAAAAGGCCTTGAGTAAGTGGAACCAAGGCCGGGTGGATCACACTTTGGTTTTATACATTTCAGGAAGGCAAGAGTTACAAGCAGAAACATAAATCAATACATTGGTAGATGTTTATTTGGCCACACAAGTCAAGATTATCTTGAAGCTGGGACATACAGGTTATAGGTGGATTCAGAGATCTTCAATTTGCAATTGGTTAAAAGAGATCAGCTTTGTCTAAAACTATCTCTAAATCTAGGTGCCCATCCATTCATCAAACTTACACACATGTGAACACATATAAGTGTGTGTCTAGCTGTCTATCATCTTGCCTTAGGATGGATTCCTGTTCACATTGAAATTCTGTTCTAGGCAAGAGAAGTTTCTCCCCGTACATGTATTTATACTGTTTCTTTCTTTCTTCCTTCTCTTCCTTCTTCCTTAACACCATTACATTTATTGAATGTATATTAAATATAAAATTGTGTGGAACTAAATATAATATAAATAATAAGTACAAAGAAATATGCTTATATTTATGTAGTATCTTTTTCTTAGCAGAGTTGAAGGCTTCACAAGGACAGGGATTATGTGTGTGTTATTCACTGTTTTATATAGTGCCTGCTTTATAGCAAGTTCTCAATACTTAATGAGTTAATGAATAAATAATTGAATGATTGCCTCTTAGTTTTTCCAAATTTGTACACTGTTTAAGTAAGATGAAAATAACCACAAGATATTGCTGCAGTATGTAACAATGTAAGCTCACAACTCTATGAAACCATCCATTGTTTTCAGAGAATATTTTACTTCAAAATTTTATGTGATTACATCTTGGGTAGTGTTTTATGTCAGTAAATATAAGGGAAAGATAACTATCATTTTGAGCTCGTTCTATTTGAGTACTGAGGACATTTAAATCCATTATTAAGTTTAATTTTCATTATAACCTTAGGCTACTGTTATAACTTTATTTTAAATGATAGAACTGAGGCTGAACATAGAAATTTTAAAACTTCATGCTATTAGGTTAAGTACGAAATGTCTGATTTTCTTAAGTACTAAGTTTGATAGTTGGTATCTCTGGCATTTCACTTTGACACATCTTGTTTTATTTTTATTGTGAATGTACATTCTTGGTCTTTCACATGTAAGTTTTGGCTTGTGATTGTCTTTCAAATTTTTTTAGAGCAATTTTTGTGAAACCATGGATAGGTCAGAAATTCTTGTGATTTTGGAATATGAGTTCTGTCATGGAACTAATGCACGGCAGGCAGCTCAAAATATCAATGAAGTATTTGGGAAGGTTGTGGCTAACAAATTCACAGTACCTCAATGGTTTGAGAATTTCTATTCTGGGGATTTTATTCTTAAAAATGAGCCATGTGGGAGACCCAAGGCCACAGTAGATAATGAGGAGCTGAAAGCTATGGTGGAAGCGAATCTGTCTCAACCTACGTGTAAATTAGTAGCCAAGTTTGACATCACTGTTCCAACCATATTGGATCCTTTGAAATAAATCTTCAAGGTAAAGAAACTGGATAAAGGGGTGCCACATAAATTAAATGAGTGTCATAAAAGACATTCTGAAGCTTGCCTTTTTTTGCTATTACGACATAATCCAAATCATATTGTTTTGCATGATGAAAATGTATTTTATGACAATCATAAGCATTTGACACATGGCTGAATGAAGCTGAAGTATAAAAACACAGTCCAAAACCAAATATTAATAAAAAAAAAGCTAGGGGTATCTGCTTGGTGGTTCAGCACTGGTATTATCCACAGCTTCATGAAACCCAGCTATGTGAGTAAGGCAGATACCAACTACAATTAAATGCATGAAATAATGAGTATGCCTGAGGTCAAGAAACCACGATCTGTCAATAGAATCAGGCCAATCCTCTTGCAAGACAGTGCTGGATAAGCTCAAGTGCATGCCCCATGGAAAATGCTGCTTCAACTACAGTGGCTGGACTTGGAAACCCTCTGTCATCCACCATATTCACTAGGCCTTGCATCTACTAACTACTTCTTCCAGGTCTGGGAACACTTCTTATAAGAAAAAATATTTGTTTCTCAACCAGTTGTGGAAAATGCCATTGATGATTTCATCACTACTCACTCTCTAGGCGTTTTTGCTCCTGGCATAGATAAGCTACCATTAAAAGGCGAAACTGTGTTAACAAGTTAGGTGCATACTTTGATAAATTGTACTGCTTTTTGTTTGAGGTTTAATAAACTACCTTTTTAATTCAAAATTGTCATTTTATATTTAATAACCTATTTTTCTGGTCCCTACTATGTACAGGCTATATGCAGAAAACAATGATGAAGTCCAAGAGGTAAAGTGCAGATTATAAAAGAAAAATCTCCGTGCTTCAGTCACAGCAACTGATAGACAATTTAAACCTTCAAGTCCACCCGGACACAGTGGCTCATGCCTGTAATTGTAGGACTCTGGGACGCTGAGGCAGGTGAATTGCTTTAGCTCAGGAGTTTGAGACCAGCCTGATTAAGAGCCAGACCCTATCTCTAATAAAAATAGAAAAAATTAGCTGGGTATCTTAGAGGGCACCTGTACTCCCAGCTATCTAGGAGGGTGAGTTAAGAGAATCTCTAAACCCACAAACCTGAGATTGCTGTGAGCTATGATGATACCATGGGCAATAGAGTGAGACTACCCAGGGCAACACAGTGAGACTTTGTCTCAGAATAAAAAAAAAAAAGAAGAAGAAGAAAAAGAAAAAGAACTTATTTAAATAAAAAATTAAGAAAAAACACAAAACGCTTCCAAGTGAAAAATTCATTTGAAGAAAGGGTTAACTTAAAAATATTCACGTGAACTTTATCGAATTTTATATCGATACTCTACAGTACAGACTCCCAATTTCCAGATCATTCAGATATTCCTGTGGGAATTCTGTCTCCAGTTTAATCCCATTCATCTCTCAAACCCTTGAAAAAGAAAAACAGGAGGAACGTAAAGGTGTTAGTGTCACAAGCCCCAGAAGCTCCAAATAGTTATTCTTTCACTTTAAAAAACACAGAGGGAGGGGTGGGGAAAGGAAGAGCAGAGAGAGGGAAGGAGTGAGGGGGTGGGGTCTTGGTGTGTGCCACACCTTTTGGGAGCAAAACACGATTGTAAGAGGGACTTTACCCGACAAATGCAACCAGTGTAACATGGTTTCTTGTACCCTAAATGAATCCCCAACAAGAAAAAAAAAAAAAAGAATGCAGGCAATAAAAATGTCTATTTCTCAAAAAAAAAAAAAACACAGAGGGAAAGCACTATTTTACTTTGAATGGTGGTGTAGTTATGCATTTCTTTTTAATTAATAACAAAATAAACAAAGGAACCCGAAAAAAAAATCCTGGTTGAGGATGATTTGTGAACTCAAAAGTAGTTGAGTCAACATCTTCCCAAGTGAAGAATCGTACTGTTGTGTATTTCTAAAATAAAGTGGTACAGGCACATTTGTGCCATTCTTTCCATACAGTTTGTAAAGTTACCACCCTTTTGGAATATTACCTATTTTTTCATGTGTAACAAACATTTATGATGGTTACCTTTTAAATGTGTAACTAAAACTATGCATTACCATAAAGTATGATTTGTAATGAGAATAAGCATTGCACCTTCATTTTTAATTACTTTTTTCTTGTAGATGAACTCTGGAAAATATTAAAGTAAAATTTGTCCTATCATAGAGGCACACATTAGGATGACTTGTGCACTGTATTAAACATTCCCCATATTAATAATAATCAGAGTTCTTCCTCTACTAAATAACCACACAGGATGAGTCCAGTAGCTTTTTATGGAGATGATTATTGAATTATGCAGTCATACTCATTATTCCATGATACAGTGTTCCACAATCCAGAATTATCTGTGGAGTTTAAAATATGCCCATTGAGTTCTGAGAGATTCTTTTATGTATTCTTTATTGTCTTAGATGACAATTGTTTTTATATTTTCTAGGACACTAAGTGATTCATAGTTCTTCTAACATAAGATATTTTATTCTGTCATAAAATATGGAGCAGTATGATAAAACTAAGCAGGATAGTCATCTTATGAAAATGAACCTTTCCGTTTAAATTTTGGAGTTATAACTTTTTGAATTGTGTGCAACATCAGCAGGTTTGCAAAGCAATGAAATTCAAAAAATATGTAGAAACACAATGCACAGAACAGAGAAGAATGTTAAATATATTTGTTCACTTTATTTTGCAGTATGCTTACAACCTATGGAAGAACTCAGAGATGGGTTATCTAAAGATAATCATAATTTGTAATAGAACAAGTGTAGTCCTGTCATGACCAATGGTTATTGCCAATCCACATGACTCTGAAACATGATCCAACACACTGCCATGTTCCAGCAGGTATCAGTAGCCACCCTCTCAGAAAGTGTTCTTTTCTTGCTAATGAGTTTGAGTTCTCTGTGGATTCTGGTTATTAAATCTTTGTTGGAAGTATAACCTGTAAATATTTTCTCCCATCTCAGGGTGGGCAAAAGACTTGAAGAGAAACTTCTTTAAAGAAGACAGGCGCACGGCCTACAGATACATGAAAAAATGCTCACCATCCTTAATCATCAGAAAAATGCAAATCAAAACTACTTTGATATATTACCTAGCTCCAGTAAGATTAGCCCACATGACAAAATCCCAAAACCAGAGATGTTGGCATGGATGTGGAGAAAAGGGAACACTTCTACACTGCTGGTGGGAACACTAATATGTTCCTTTTGGAAGGATGCTTGGAGAGTACTTAGAGATCTAAAAATTGACCTGCCATTCGATCCTGTAATTCCTTTACTTCGTATATACCCTGAAGAACATAACATTATAACATAGACATCTGTACCAGAATGTTCCTTGCAGCCTAATTCATAATTGCTAAGTCACGGGAGAAGCCCAAGTGCCCATCGACCCATGAATGGATTAATAAGTTGTGATACATGTATACCATGAAATACTATGCAGCCTTAAAGAAAGATGGAGACTTTACTTCTTTCATGTTTACATGGATGGAGCTGGAACATATTCTTCTTAGCAAAGTATCTCAAGAATGGAATAAAAAGTATTCAATGTACTCAGCCCTACTATGAAGCTAATTTATAGCTTTCATATGAAGGCTATAACCCAATTATAGCATAAGAATATGGGGAAAGTGGTGAGGGAGGAGAGGGGAGGGGAGAAGATGGGTGGAGGGAAAGTAAGTGGTGAGACCACACCTATGGTGCATCTTAGATGGGTTCAGACAAAACTTACTAAAGTTTTGATTCAACAATTAAAAAAAAAAATTCTACCAAACCTTTAAAGAGGAACTAGTACCTGTATTACTTTACCTTTTCCAAAACATAAAGAAAGAAGGAATACTTCCCAACACATTCTTTGAAGCAAATATAACCCTGATACCCAAACCAGGAAAAGACCCAATGAGAAAAGAAAATTATAGACCAATATCTCTAATGAATATTGATGCAAAAATATTCAATAAGATCCTGGAAAACAGAATCCAACAATACATTTAACAAATTATACATCACGACCAGGTGGGTTTCATCCCAGGGTCCCAAGGATAGTTCAATATACATAAATCTATAAATATAATACATCACATAAACAAATTAAAAAATAAAGACCATATGATTTTCTCAATTGATGCAGAAAAAGCTTTTGATAATATCCAGCATCCTTTCACAATCAGAACACTTAAGAAAATGGGTATAGAAAGGAAATTTCTTAAACTGATAGAGGCCATCTACAGCAAACTCACAGCCAATATCATATTGAATGGAGTTAAATTGAAATCATCCCTCAGGTCAGGAATCATGCCAGGTTTCAATGATTGTCTCCACTGATTTTTAACATGGTAATGGAAGTCTTAGCCATCACATTTAGGCAAGAAAAGGCGATCAAGGGATCCATATAGGGTCAGAAGAGATTAACCTTTCACTCTTTGCAGATGATATAATTGTATATATTGAAAACACTAAGGATTATTCTACAAAACTCTTAGAAGTGATCAAGGAATACAGAAGCATCTCAGGTTACAAAATCAACACTCATAAATCTGTAGCCTTTATATATACCAACAATAGTCATGCTGAAAAAAACAGTTAAGGACTCTATTCCACTCACAGTAGTGCCAAAGAAGATGAAATATTTGGGAGTTTACCTAATGAAGGATGTGAAAGATCTCTATAAAAAGAACTATAACCTGGAGGGTGACCTGTCCCCAGAGGCTAAGGCCTCCTGGAACAGTGACCCCATCAGAGCCCACACTGGACTGAGAGTGCCCGGGGCATATGGCCCCTGTCCAGAATGCAAGGGTGACCCCTGGAGGGTGGCCTGTCCCCAGAGACGAAGGCCTCCTGGGACAGTGACCCCTTCGGAGCCCAAACTGGACTGAGAATGCCCGGGGCATATTCTCATGGCTCCAGCTTGTGTCATCACCCCTCAAGAGTCCCAGGTTTGCCTTACAGTGGAGTGCCAGGAGAAAAAACTTCTTTTGGACACTGGAGCAACCTTTTCTGTACTTCTCTCTAATCCTGGTCTTTTATCT
>CAUYON010062385.1:0-14002 GCA_963573935.1 Arctocebus calabarensis
AAGGGGGGTGGGGTCTTGGGGTCTTGGTGTGTGCCACACCTTTTGGGGGAAAAACACGATTGTAAGAGGGTCTTTTCCTAACAAATGCAACCAGTGTAACATGGTTTCTTGTACCCTCAATGAATCCCCAACAATAAAAAATAAAAGGTAAAAAAAAAAAATTGCTCTGTACCTAAAAAATAAAAAAAAATAAAAACATGTGCCCGTGGAGGCAGTTTTAGATATGAAGATTATCACAGCTTCTTCCTATCAATGGCGAGATCTGTTTTTGCCATGGGGCTATGTGAGCATAAAGTTTAGCTTTCCACATAGTAATTGTGCTAGTCTGCAGGTATCCAGCGAAGGTGGTGTGGGCCAGTGAAGATACTGGTCTAGTGAAGGTGGTGTGGGCCAGTGAAGGTCGTAGTCTAGTGAAGGTGGTGTGGGCCAGTGAAGGTCGTAGTCTAGTGAAGGTGGTGTGGGTCAGTGAAGGTCGTAGTCTAGTGAAGGTGGTGTGGGCTAGTGAAGGTCGTAGTCTAGTGAAGGTGGTGTGGGCTAGTGAAGGTCATAGTCTAGTGAAGGTGGTGTGGTCTAGTGAAGGTCATAGTCTAGTCAAGGTGATGTGGGCCAGTGAAAGTTGTAGTCCAGTGAAGGTGATGTGGGCCAGTGAAGGTGGTGTGTTGTAGGGAAGGTTGTGTGGTCCAGAGGAAGTAGCATAATCTTTGGTCAGGCATACCCAAAACGACTGTTGATTTTATCTCTGGTGTTACGGAAGTTATTTAAGCTCTAATATCTTCAATTTCCTTTTCTACATAATGAGATTAGTGGAATGTCTCTCACAGGTGGTTATAAGAAGTAGCACAATAGATTCAGTGACATACAGGAATCTTATAGCATGTCAACAAAATTTGTTTCTTTTTTATAAAACCTTTATATTTAAAATCAGAATGAACTATTCAAAAAGGGTGCCATACATGTGCAAACAGCATAGAAAAATTCAGGGTAATTGTGGAGGAGAAAAAATATCTAATATTTAAAGACCATCTTTAGATGGATCTGTTATTCAGGGAACATTATTACTTAAAAACAATGGAAATCACCTGATAAGAAATTTCTGAAATATGTAGTCATGAAATTTACCCATATTTTCATTAATATTCCAAATTTTAAAGCTGTCCACTGATGTTAACCATTTCTTCACCCTATGAGGAACAGCAACACATTCTCAGCTCTCACCACTGAACTCATAGGAATCAAAAGTAACAGATATAGTTCTTGTCCGGGGCTGAGTTTGAACCTGCCACCTTCGGCATATGGGGCCAGTGCCCTACTAATGTAACAGATTTAGACACTTTACTTGAGAATGTCTCTTAGTGATATCACAGTCAGTTCTCAAGTGATCTTTAAACCTCATTGAAGGAATGTGTAGTGTGAAACAATAAAATGAAAATAAAGAAAGAAAATCAAGAAAATCATTCTGAATAGTATTCAAAAAGAATTTTTGAAAAATATTGTAGCATTTCTTGGGTGATATAGTTATCACAACAAACATCTGTTAATGATCACTGAGCTAAATAATGGTGACTTCGCTAAGATTTTAGAGAAAATCAAAGCCTAAGAGTCCCATGTTTTCTGCCAGAGAAGCTGACAAGGAACAAAAGTGCCCTTTTTATCTATTGTCTCTCACTTCCAGACAAACTGCGCTGTAGGCTTCAATTTCAGTGCATCTTACAAGCTGCACAGAATTTTGGAATCTTATCATTCAGCCAAGACATATTTCTTGAACACCTACAATGTGACAACCATTTGCAAACAACAGGCATGATTCTTACACCTGTTATCCTCAGAATAGTGAAGCGATAAACACGATTAAATCAGCATTCAAATAAACATGATTTAAACATGTTATAAGAGTGTCAGGTGCTATGAGGAGACTCATATCAGAAACTCCGGTTTAGGGGCAGTGTCTATGGTTCAAAGGAGCAGGGCACTGGCCTCATACACCAGAGGTGGCAGGTTCAAACCCAGTCCTGGCCAAAAACTGCAAAAAAAAAAATAAGAAAAGAAAAAAGAAACTCTGGTTTAGACCGGCAGGCGTGGAGTGGAGCCGTTTTGTTGCAGACGACCCCTGGGAGGAGGCCACCGTTTCACTGGGCTCTGAAACACTATGGAGGAAGCATGACTGGGGTGTAGGGGGGAACATCCAGAGAAAAGTCCCTGCTATGTGGAAGCTGCTGAGAGGCTTCTCAAGGCGCCGGTTGGCGATGGTGTGGTGAAGGTGGTGTGGTGAAGGATGGCCAAGCTTACATTATTAGAGACATTTCTGTGTTAGCGTTCGATGGATGCAGTCACAAATTACCATTTGAGACACACAAATTAATTCTTTTGGAGTGTTAGAAGGGAAGTCAGAAGTCTAAAATCAAGGTATTTTCCAGGCTATGTTCCTCCAGGTGGCCTGAGGGCAGAATCTGAGAAAGGACACTAAGAAAGGAGGTGGGGGGGTCTGGAGGCCCCTGAGAATGTGGGGGGCCTGAGGTAGCCAGGTAATCAGTGACCAGTGGACAAGGGGCCTGGAGGGCAGAGGCCAGGGAGAGACTTGTAGCCGACTCCAAACAGAGAGAGCTTCTCTGCCCTGCAGGCCTGTGCGTCTGGCCCTCTCACCTCTCCACCATGAGAGGGACCCACTCCGGCTCTTTGGAGGTGCCCTGACCTTCCTCTTTGCTGAGTGAACATGTACGGGTCCCGTTTGCTTGTTACTCACGCTGCCTGTGCCGCTCCAATTTTCTTTTCTGTCTCACTCATTTCTGCTTCCAATCGCCACAGGGCCTCAGCTGAACTTTCTAGCTTAGCCAAGTAATCAAACCAGCTCACCTGGATTTGGGGAACTAGGACCCCAAGCCCTACAGGATCTATTTGCTTGCCTTCCCCAGTCCCCAGGAGCCACCTGCGTTCTTTGGCTGGCAGCATCTTCCGACCTAGTGCTCAGCCTCCTTCCTCTTCTCTGATTTCCTTACAGACACAATGGGCCACCCGATAATCTAGAGAAACGGCCCTATTTCAAGATTTTTAACTTACTCACATCTGCATAGCCCCTTTTGCTGTGTAAGGTGACATGTTCACACCTTCCAGAAATTAGGACACAGACATCTTTGAGGGGTCATCATTCAGGTCACCACAATCTCCGCTTTCTGATTTGCTCCTTGAAGACCATGCTATCACATAGGTTCATGTTCTTTACAACAGCCTGACGCACAGCTCCATGGAAATGAGTAGAAATATTGTATATTCTTTAAAGTACATGATATGGAAAATAGATGGACAATTACTTTAGAAACTTTAGTTAATGGATTCAAAAGAGAAGTTTTCAAACAACATCGCATTGAGAATTACTTTAGATTCTTGGGGGGAAGGTCAGGCCCCAGGAAAAACTTTGGAAGGGGCTCGAGAGTCCCAGCATCGTGTAAAGGGGAAGCGCAGAGCTGTGCAGTAAACATCTGCAAGGGCTGAAGTGTAGGGAGATTAGGTGTCAACGACAGGTCACAATGGTGGTCTCGGGAGCAGCGTCGTGGCGCACTGGTGTGCAGGTGGAGGAACTCAGGTGTGCCAGGAAAACTTTAATGATTATTAATTAAATTATTTTTGAAGGACATTCAAAGCCCAGGAAGTATATTCTTTTTTTAAACTCTTTTTTGATCAGCATAATTTAAGTGTGCTATGGAAGTGTAACTACTGGTTCAAGTGTGCTGTGAGATTAAAAAAGAAAGAATGGAAAACATGGACCCAGACCACGAATTACCTGCCTTTCTCAGGGCTTTATATAAGAACACAATCTGGGCTTTTAAAGACACGAGGGACACCCCCAGGATCTACAGAACAACTTTTGCTTTGTTATAGGGTCACCTCTAAGCAGTCCCCATCATGCACCTGTTAAGATAAGCAGACATGACATCACTCGCCCATGTGACCTGGCCATTAAATGACAAAACCAGGAATGAAACCAGGGTGTTCTTTGGATGAGCTCTGAGCTTTTCCACTCTCTCAGGGATGCTTCTTAGGAAGAGAGAGTGCCTTTAATATTGTATGACCTCGAAGAGATCACAGGGGCAGGTAATAGGAAAAGTTGTTCTAGGAGAGCTTTACTTTAAATATTTCTTGTTTATCTTGTTTATTATCAGCCGTCCAGGCCACTGGAAGAACTGGTCATGCCAGTTTGAAGCAATGTAGCTAATGCTTCATCAAAATCTTTCTGGTCATTTCCAAATGACCACACGGCCTCTCTCCATGGCTTCTGGGTAAACTGTCTCTCCATGTTAAAGCTGCATTTTGCTCTTTGAGTTAATAGTGACTCTTTCTATTTCAGGTAGAATTTAAACCATTTTGACCATGAAGAGATAATGAGAATATAGGTAAATAACCAAAAGACTCTGGAAGGGGAAGACGAGCTGCCTTTGGCTTGCTGACTTCACAGGCTTTGACTTCTATAAAAATTAAGGACTCAGCTTTGCTAAGGTTCAAGTTCAGACTAAGTCAATTAGACAAATTGATGATCATGGGAGACACATCTCCTCACCTAGCTTTACTGTAGGAAGCATTTTCTAACAGTGCTTTATGCTTCTGAGAAATAAACGTTACCTTCTTCAAGGTGACTTTAAAAAGGTGATTCTTTACCTTTTCATAAAATGTAAAGACAGTTGAGAAATCAACAAGAGAATTTAAAGGCTATGTCCGGATTTAATTATTTGACAGGCTGTTGTATCTAAATATTGTCATGAGCAGTATTTCTGGCTGGCAAACCTTTGATGAGTTCACATACAGAAATAGTACAGACTAGAGAGTGAAATAACTTGACTTTGTGTTTGACCAATCGTGACGAGGTTAGCATTTGAGGTGGCAGAGAGTTACTTCCCTCCCAGCCTGGCAGGAAGACAGTTGTGCAGTCCCAAGACGTCAGCCCCCACATGGCGGTGACAGACTCCCCCGCAGCACAGCTCTACTCATGCTCCTGGCAAGCTCAGCAGTGATGTGCAGAAAGAAAGGGGATCAGGATCATCCCGAGGACTGTCCAGTACCTACCAGCTTAAACAAACAGCTTGTGGCTCTCACAATGGGTAGAGAGGTATATTAAAATTTCATCTAATATTTTGCTTTTCACAAATTGGGATTGACCTTTTGTGGTTTATGACAGCTTGTTTTGCTCAGGTTTTTATCAAAGGCCCGGAACCACCAGGGTGATAGATCAGCTGTCATCCGCCCGCTCCTCAGAACGTCTTTGTGTTAAACTAATGGTCCAGCAGGGCAGCCAGCCTGACAGGCATGTTATTTATTTGCAATCTGGTAAAAGAACTGACAACTTCATTGTTTTAATTGTTCATTTTTCATGGGTTGATGCATTAGCTCACTTAGATCTTTGTGCTTCAGTCAGAGAATAAATATATGGATGTCAGGACATCAGAGCAGCTGGGGCCCCCTGAATGTTAGAGAAGTGGCCCAGGCCTGGGTGCCGGCCACAGGCACGCGGGGATTTCCTCGTCTTATCTCCCTTCTGAGTCTCTTTCCGCCCTTTCAGGAAGACCTGTGATGTCAGCCTCTGCTCCAATTGTTTGTTGAAACAATGTTCCTGGTTCCCACAAGAGACGGCCCCAGGGTGGCTGAGAATCTGTGCTCGGTCAGGGTGGGGCTGCCAGATCGTGCCACTGAACTGAAGAGGCCCAGAGACACCACAGGCCATGACATTGCAGAGAAGGACATAGTTCAGGGCAG
Organism: Arctocebus calabarensis; assembly: GCA_963573935.1. Taxonomy (NCBI): domain Eukaryota; kingdom Metazoa; phylum Chordata; class Mammalia; order Primates; family Lorisidae; genus Arctocebus; species Arctocebus calabarensis. The sequence goes on from CAUYON010062385.1 coordinate 5,740, forward strand.
AGTCTCTGGGAAGGGCACATGGCCTGGCCTGGCCCTGAGGGAGCCTAATTCAGTGACTCTGGTGGAAACTACACGTCCGTATAGACGTGTATGGAGAGAAGTATATATAATTATATGTAGACATACGTGTACACTGTGTTTACCAAGTAGATAACCAGTAAACACACGTTAAGAGTAACAGTAAATATATGCAAAAGTACATTTTTTTGTGTACATATTTATACTTAAATTCTAACATGAACCCTCAATTGAGAGCCCTCTAGAATCCAGGGCAGCCCCCTCAATTTTCGGAGAAGATGTCCAGTAGACGGAACTCTGAATCAGGACACAGCCAGTTTATAGTGGAGCTCCAACTGGACCCCAGGGCTGGACTCGCAGGCCAGGGCCCATTCTCTTCCCATCATAGAGACATCCTCCAGGGCCCTCTGGGGCACACGGAGACGTCCCACAGAGCCTGTGCTGATATGCTCGGCACAGCATGGAGGTCACCCTGTGTGCTCCCAGCTCATCACAGAAACGACACTGAGGGAGCAGAGGGCACGGCCACAGCTCAGTCACAGCATGAGGGGCTTCCTGCCAAGCTGGTGATATCCAAATTTTACTATTACTCCACTGATCGCGTCACATTAAAAATTGAGACTTTGTGATGTGGATCACAGCTCTATTTACAATCACCAAAATGTGCAAACAGCCTAAATGCCCACCAACCCAGGAATGGATTAGCAAGCTGGGGTATATGTACACCATGGAATACTATTCAGCCATTAAAAAAATGGAGAATTCCCATTTTTTGTATTAAGCTGATGGAGGTAGAACACATTCTTCCTAGTAAATTATCACAAGAATAGAGAAGCAAGAATCCAATGTACTCAATTCTAATATGAAGCCAGTAGATGATGTAATACATGCCCACATAAGAGAAAAATTCAAATCCATTCCAGGTAGGGGGTGGGGGAATGAGAGTGGGGAGAGGGTGTGTTCCCACTTAGTGAACCCAGTGTTGGGGTGTGTGGCACATCTCTTGGGGGCAGGACACAATTATAAGACGGACTTTACCAAACAAAGGCAAGCATTGTAACCTAATTCTTTGTATCCTCAATTAATCTGAAATAAAAAAAAAAAAGCAAAGAAGATTGAGAGGAGGCCAGGCATGGTGGTTTGTACTTATGATCCCAGCACTTCGGGAAGCTGAAGTGGGAAGATCACTTGAGGACAAGAGTTTAAGACCATTCTGGGCAACATAGCAAGATTCCTTCTCTACAAAATATTTTAAAATTAGTCAGGTGTGATGGTGTGCACCTGGAGCCCAAGGGATTTGGGTGGCTGAGGCAGAAGATCACTTGGGTCCAGGTATTCAAGGCTGCAGTTAGCTACGATTGTGCCATTGCACTCTAGCTGGACAACTTAGTGAGGGCCTGACTCAAAAAGTAAATACAATAAAATAAACTAAAAATTAAGAATCATTCTAGGAGAGAAGTAAGGTTTTATCATTCTCCATATGTCTGTCTGACACCTCCCGGGAAACCAAGACCACAGAGGGTGTTCGATAAATTTTGGGGGAGGAAGGAAGGAAGGAAGGAGGAAAGCGGGAAGGGGAAGAGAGAAGGGAGAGAGGAGGAAGCAGGTGAGCTTCTGGAGCACAGTGTATGTGGAAAGACTTGTCCCACACAGGAACACTGGGCCCTGTAAGATGTCTTCATGCAACACTTTCATCTGATCATTCAACAATTGTTGTATATTTACTATAGATCAGGGTCACCTGCTTGGCACTAATCACATAAAATTGAATAAAGTTAGTGTCTGTCTCAAAGATTCAACAGACTGATTCAGTAAGATATGTGCAAAATCAATAGAAAACATTCTGACAAGTGCTAATAATAGAGGCATAAAAATGGCTAAGACATCTTAAAGAAAAGAATCATTAAGCTACCCGGGAGGGGCCCAGGATGTCTCATAGGGCTGGAAGAGTGAGTGGAAATTCTCCAGTGGGAAGGAACAGCAGGAATGCTTATCCTACTGTATGAGACAGTGACATTTGTTCCATGGCTAACGGATGGGATTCGGGGACAGGTTTGATGCTGGAGAGTTTGTTGGCCCTTACCAGTGAAGAGTTTTACCATCCTGCTGAAGGCTTAATCTCACGCTCGGCGGCAGCGTTAGAGATGTCGGGATGGGACTGGATTAGAGGGTAGTAGCCCCGCTAGAGCCACTGTGGGCATTTTAGGGCAGGACAAGAACCTGAACCAGAGTCTAGGAAGGGGCGGAGGCAGCAGCTGTGCCAGGGATATTCTGGGGCCAGAAAGACTCAGTGACAGTGAACTAGGAGGCCAGAGGAAGGCTCTGCTGGTCTCTAAATGTTTACTGCTTGTGCCTGTGTGTTTGTTTTGTGCCACGTGGCCGCTCTCTTGCAAAACACCATGCAATTCTCACCTTCCAGTTACAAAGAGATTAAGCAACATAAAGACCTGACTCCAGAAGCCTCAGCTGAGAAGCAGCCCTGACCAGTGGGCAGTGGCTCCTGTGTGCCTGACAGGCCTGTCCAGCTCACCTGGATGGGGCAGCACTGGCCAGAGGAGACGTGAGGCGGGATGGACGTGTGGCAGCAACTCCGGGATGTGGGCACAGAGGGGCTCAGGACTGCAGAGCACCGTGTGCACGTGGGTCAGAAAACGGGGAGGCTCCTGAGAGCCCGGGTCCAGCACCGTCCTGAAAGTGAGTTCTGCGAGGCTCGCTCCTTCCAGACTCGCTTTCTGGGCTCTGCACACGGAGGGCAGACCCTGAGGAGAGATTCGGGAGTTTCTATGTCAAAGTGGGGCTGTTCCTTTCTGTAAGGGACCCCTAAATACCACTGTCAGCCCCCAGGGGTGTCGGTAACAGACGCTGGCCCTGCTCTGGAACCTGGTGGCCTACGTCCTCCAGATGGATGGATGGTACTAAATCAGTGCCTCACGGCCACATTTCTCCTGTCTCAGTCCTGCAGACAACACACAAAAACGAGCCCCACTTTCACAACTGCAACATTTTAACATCAGGCTGACAGAGTATATGAAATACCCATAGAAGACACATCCATCAAACCGGGGTAACGTGTGTGTGTTACAATCCTCTCCGTGTTTTGTTCACCCAATAAAGGGTGAAAACAAGTGGTGAGAGGCTACAAGGCCCGGAATTAGATGATTAACGTTGGTCAATGTTCAGACAGCAGAAACTCAAGGGAGGGGGGGAAGGGAAGTTTGCCAAAATAAGAGAAAGTAAGAAAGAGCAGGTATCACATTCAAAAATGTGAACGATATGGGACTTGAGTCACAACTAAAGAGCTGACGTTCGGTGAGTGCCTGCTGCCGCGTACCTGCTAGTCCCCAAAGCCTCTGCCTTCTATTTGTAGCAATCCTTTGAGGACCATGATAATCCCAATGGGGGACAACTGTCATTCTCATTTTACAGGAGAAACTGAGGAACCTTGGGTGAAGACTCCCCAGGGTCTGCGCAGTCAGCATCTCAGTGACGACAAGACAGCCTCGCTCAGACTTCAGCTGCAGGGACGTGGACGAGAGAGCATGAGCACATCACAGTGGCTCGCAGGCCCTGCAGAAGGACGTCTGATCCACAGGCTCACCTCCCACCACAGAGCAAGTATCGTTCAGTGACAGGGACGCAGGGCGAAGATTTGGAGCTCCTGGTTCTCGGGGTGTCACCTCCTCTCCAAGGGCCACATTGGGTTTTCTCATTTCCATAGTTAGACTTCGCTTTACGTCCCAAATTATTTTTTGAATGAAAATGATTAGTAAAGCATCTTTCGATGAGACACTGGTGCATTCTGCTTTAGTATGAGCACATGGTAAGCTGGGCACGCTCTGTCTGAAGCTATGGTGGCCGGCGGGGTGGACTAGACCCAGATTTTCAGCTCCTCTGTGAAACAGGCATTAAGTGTAAGATGCTGTGTCAACAATAATTGCCTCAAGATTTGCAGAATTTAAAGGACAGGAGTTGCACACGCAGAAGCATTCTCTGGTGCCCTGAGCTAGAGGACTGCCCCAACCACAATGGGTGCAAAAACTGGTCCTAGGGGATGGTCAGGAGTCGGAGCTCGCAGGTTAGAGGATGAGCGACAGGGAACCAGATGCACAGGCAGGCAGGGATCCCTGAGATTCAGAGTGCCGGGCGTCGGTGCTGCTGCTAAACTCCATGGCTCCTCCCCTAAAGCCACATTTACGGGATAGCGCTTAGAGCACACGAGTAGTTGGAGCGACGTACTTAACAGGAATTATTCTCTTTTTTTAGATTCGCTACCAGAAAAGAGCCACTTGCTTTTTGGCTCTAACCCTAGAATGTTCATTCAGGGTGTCCATGCACAGGGAATTCTTCACCATAGCATTTCTTCACATAAACCCTGAGATCAATGAAAGTTCGCAATAGTCCAGCAAACGGAAGGGGGTTCTGTACCTGTCATTTGCTCTAACCAGCCTGAAACGCAGATGCTTTTTGGGCCTAATGTCCTAAACATTATTCCTCCTTCATCCCTGTAAGTAAATAAACAACAAACAGAGACACAAGAGGAAAACCTAGTGTTACTTTACATGATGCAGTAAAAGCAAATAACTTTGGGAGTGTGGGTAGATTCTTGTCATTTCAAATAATGGGACCATACATTCAGGTTGTGAAGGGACAAAACAAATGCCTCCTTTTAACCTGATATTTTAAAGACAGATATAATCATCCACTCATACGCATTAACTACAGAGTCCCAGGCAATTTGCAAATATTGATTCCAAGTTTACTATGCAATAGGTTATTTGGGAAAAGCTTCAAGTTGACCAGATCACAGAGTTTTCTTTCTTTCAGTAACTACTTTGTCTGAATTTCTTAACAATAAGAATGAGAAGATGCTTGAAGAAAATTGGCCCTTAACTTTTTACAGACTGTTCATCTCAACTTCAGCTACTTTACCTGCCAACTCTCCAAAACAAACTCCAGTTCAATTACTAATAAAACACTGCAGCTCCTTCCTGGAGCTGTTAACTTGGTCCAATGTAAGAAACTGAAATGGCCACATACTTCACTTAATCACTCTCTCCTTACAGATCATCCTCAAGAAGCCACATTTGTTCTTAATAGTGTGAAAGCATTTTCATTTGTACCCTGGGAATGACAAGAGAGGCTTTTAATATTATTAAGTCTAGATCAAATCAATCCCAGGTAACTCGGGTAGGCGACTAATGCTTCTTTAACCACACCCCCTTCTTACGATTATTCAGGACTATGTTGGTGACCTTGTTAGAAAAATCCTTGACATTGATGATCAGAGGTTCCAGACATAGGCCACTGTCATACATTTTGCTGACAACCTTTGAACCAAGCTGCCAAGTCAAAGCTTACTCGACAGTCTTAAAATCCAAATGGTGATTCATTGTTTGCAAACATAGAGACAGATTACCATTGTTAACTTGACCTTAGCCTGTAACTTCAAGTCAAAAACGCTAGAGGACCTGGGCATCTTAACTCGAGCAAGACATAAATCAAATTACCTTTAGCAACACAAAGCAATGAGTGGTTGGCATCTTATGTACTGCAAAGTGCAGTGGGTTTTCCTTGGAAAATTAAGTTGAGACTGATGATAAAAGACCCCATTACTTAATTGAGTTCAGTAAAATATGGAGGAACAAACTTTGCCCCGGTTCCCAATTGTCTGAGGGATAAATAGACATTTCCAGAGCTTGCTCGCTGCTTATTTTTTGCCAGCAAAGTTTTTCTGAGTATGAGACAACAAAAAAAAGAAAACTATCCAAAAACATGGATGATACCGTTTTCACTTCTGTGCTGCAACCACATCAAATTGGTGAATTATAAATTATATTCTGGTAATAGGTTTACTTGCACGATTTATAGCAAGATAAGAAAAAAGGGAGGGAGTAAAAAGGCTGCTAATGGGGAGAAGAAAGATTGCTCTGGAAAAGAAAAGCAATCTTGGTAAATGAGGAAGGTGTGGTGAGGTTGGTTAGGTGAGACCAGGCCAGGCCTGTAGTTATCATCAAATAAGAATTTCGGCCGTAGGTTAAATCTCATTATGTCACGAGTTAGACAGCAGTTTTATTAAATGTGTGTTGAGCTGAACTGAGGCACTGGGAATCCACAAATGTGGGGAAAGAAACACTTGGAAGTTTCAGTAATAACAGATCTTTATTGTTTTTGAGATATGACACCAACTGTACTTTTTCCAGGGTTTTAACTGGAGGTAGAAACTAAAATATGTGTATGATTTTTTTAAGTGCTTATAAAATGTGGTTTCTAGTGTTTTTACTTTTCCAGTACTTGCACTGAGGTTTATTATAATGCTTATAGTTATTGCTTTCAGTTTATTATTTACCCAAAGTTCTTGCTGTAGTCTTTGACTTGAACGTGTAAGAGTATTCTTCTGTTAATTGAGCCAGAGATTTTAAGGCTCTGTTCAAAATTTCTGTTTTGTTTTGTTTAGAGACAGAGTCTCACTTTGTCACCCTTGGTGGAATGTCATGGCGTCACAGCTCACAGCAACCTCCGACTCCTGGGCTTAGATGATTCTCTTGCCTCAGCCTCCCGAGTAGCTGGGACCACAGGTGCCCACCACAACGCCTGGCTATTTTTGTTGTTGTTGCAGTTTGGTTGGAGTCGGGTTTGAACCTGCCACCCTCGGTATATGGGGCCAGCGCCCTACTCACTGAGCCACAGGTGCTGCCCCAAATTTCTGAACTCTTGATGTCACTGTAGGATCTTTGTTTCTGTAGGTATTTGTTTTATCACAGCATCCAAGTGGGAAGTGCTTTGAAAAGACATTTACTCTCCCTCCCAACCCCTCAGAAATAATATCACAGAACCATAAACCTAGAAACCTTGGAATTAAATCCAGTTTTTAAAACTAAACAAAATCAACATTAAAGATTAACAAATGTTTAAGGTCGATAAGGGATAACAATGGTCCTAATTTTAGAAGGTTATATGTAGTATTTACTTCTGTGCTTCCAATATTTTGTGGTTCCATTCTCTCCGTGGTGGTCTGGAGAGGTGTGGTGACTGTATTCTTAGTCTCAACCTCTCCATAAAAGCACTGGTTTGTAAAACAAATACCTTCAGAAAATGTTCTAGAAAAAGAAAATCACATTTTACCAAGCAGCAAATAAGCCCAGCAGAGGGTTCTTCTCAGAACACTTCGTAATCCAGCATTTCCTAGGAAAGATGGTTCATCTCAGAAACACCGCAGACCTTTCTCTTTCCCTCGATTGCCAAAGTGTGGGCTCCTGGGAAATCTGAGGGGTGTAAACTTTGACATAAGGTAGTTAAACAGGAACATGTGAGGATGTCATGGTGCTTCTGGAGAATGTGACATAACAGAAAGCGGCGTCCCTGTGTACCTGCGGAAGCTGGGAGCACATGTGATCACATAGGGGCACGGGCGTCCAGCTGAGGGGCACATGTGTCCACCGGGGACGTGTGCCCCCAGTACACACACGTCTAAGGGCACTAATACATTCATGTATCTCTTACTGTGAAATCATAAAACTGCTGACAGAAGACCTGGTAAAACACAAAAATTCCATTGTTTTCCCAGTTACTTTGCCTACCCTAATTGGTGTGATTTTTCCCTTTTGAATTATTGAGCTGATAAGGTATAATCAAGTCCATATCATTAAAGGATAGGAAGTACGTAGCTCTCTCCCAAAATATTGATAGAAAGATAATGTTTTCCTAAGAGATCTGTTTGCAAGTTGACACTAGACTAATAGTGCATAAAACTTCTCATTTGAGTACATGCCTGTTAATCAGAATTTTATCCATTTTAAACTGCAAGAATATACTGGACCAAAAAAGAGAGGGACATGAAAGCTGCAAGTGTGACTCCCCATATACAAGCACAGGCGGGAGCTTCTCTGTCTGATTCCACTGTCATCTCTGACCTCAGCGTCCCCCTGAGACGGATGGACAGTCACATGCTTGGTGAAATTCAAGGCACGAAAGTCCAACTGAACATGCTGAAAATGCAAAATAACAAATCACACCTTCTCTCTCCCTCCTCCTCTCCCCACTCCCCTCCCCTTCTCTTGCCTCACTCTCTTTCTGTCCCTCCCTCTCTCTCTCCCCCTCCCTAGTTCTCCCTCTCTCTCTCCCCCCTCTCCGTCCATCCCTTTCTCTCACTCTCCCCCTCCCTCCTCTCTCTCCCTCCTCCTCCCTCTCTCTCTCCCCCATCCTCCCTCTCTCCCCCCTCCCTCCATCCCTCCTCTCCCTCTCCCTT
>CAUYON010062387.1:0-44049 GCA_963573935.1 Arctocebus calabarensis
ACTACCACACTTATCAATTATCTCAATAAATGTTAATGGCTTGAATTCCCCATTGAAGAGGCATAGATTGGCTGACCAAATTAAAAAACACAAGCCATCCATTTGCTGTCTGCAGGAAACACAACTAGCTTCAAAAGACAAATTAAGACTCCAAATTAAGGGTTGGAAGGCAATTTTTCAGGCAAATGGAATTCAGAAGAAAAGAGGAATTGCAATCTTATTTTCAGTTACATGTGGATTTAAAGCAACTAAAGTCAAAAAAGACAAAGACGGTCACTTTATATTGGTCAAGGGAAAAATACAACAAGAAGATGTTTCAATTCCAAATATTTATGCACCCAATTTAAATGCTCCCAGATTCTTGAAACAGACCTTACTCAGTCTGAGCAATATGATATCCTATAAAACCATAGTAACAGGGGACTTTAACACTCCTCTTAGAGAAATGGACAGATTCTCTAAACAGAAATTAAACAAACATATAAGGAACTTAAATGAGACCTTAGAACCACTGTGCTTGATAGACGCATATAGAGCACTCCATCCCAAAAGATAAAGAATATACATTCTTCTCATCACCCCATGGAACATTCTCCAAAATTTATCATATCCTAAGACACAAAACAAACCTCAATAGAATCAAAAGTATTGAAATTTTACCTTGTATTTTCTCAGACCTCAAGGCACTAAAGGTGGAACTCAACTTCAATAAAAACATTCAACCCCACAATGAAGGCGTGGAAGTTAAACAACCGTATGCTGAATGACAGTTGGGTGCAAGAAGAAATAAAAGAAGAAATCATTAACTTCCTTGAGCATAACAACAATGAAGACATAAGCTACCAAAACCTGTAGGATACTGCAAAAGCAGTCCTGAGAGGAAAATTTATTGCTTTAGACGCCTACATTGAAAAACAGAAAGAGAGCACATCAACAAACTCACAAGCCATCTGATGGAATTGGAAAAAGAAGAATAATCTAAGCCTAAACACAGCAGAAGAAAAGAAATATCCAAAATTAAATCAGATCAATGAAATTGAAAACAGAATAATTCAGAAAATTAATGAAACAAGGAGTTGGGTTTTGAAAAATTAAATAAAATAGATAAACCTTTGGCCAGACTAACTAGAAATAGAAAAGTAAAATCTCTAGTAACCTCAATCAGAAATGAAAAAGGGAAATAACAACAGATGCCACAGAGATAAAAGAGATCATCTCTGAATACTACCAGAAACACTATGCCCAGAAATTTGACAATGCAAAGGAAATGGATCAATATTTGGAATCACACCCTCTCCCTAACTTAGCCAGGAAGAAATAGAGCTCCTGAAAGGACCAATTTCAAGCACTGACATTAAAGAAACAATAAAAAATCTTCCAACCAAAAAATGCCTTTTTCCAGATGGCTTCACACCAGAATTCTATCAAACCTTAAAGGAAGAGCTACTTCCTGTACTGCAGAAATTATTTTTAAAAATTGAGGAGGAAGGAATCTTCTCCAACACGTTCTATGAGGAAAACATCACCCTGATACCAAAACCAGGAAAAGACCCAACTACAAAGGAGAATTTCAGACCAATTTCACTCATGAATATGGATGCAAAAATTTTCAACAAAATCCTAGCCAATAGATTACAGCTTATCATTTAAAAAGTCATACATCATGATCAAATAGGTTTCATCCCAGGGATGCAAGGCTGGTTTAACATATGCAAGTCCATAAATGTTATCCACCATATTAATAGAAGCAAAAACAAAGACCATAAGATTCTCTCAATAGATGCAGAAAAAGCATTCAATAAAATCCAGCATCTATTTCTAATTAGAACACTGAAGAGTATAGGCATACGTGGCACATTTCTGAAACTGATCAAAGCTATCTATGACAAACTCACAGCTAATAGTTTACAGAATGGGGTAAAACTGAAAGCTTTCATCTTAGAACTGGAACCAGACAAGGTTGTCCTCTGTCACCATTACTATTCGATGTAGTGCTGGAAGTCCTAGCCAATACAATTAGGCAAGACAAGGAAATAAAGGCATCCAATTGGGAGCAGAGGAGGTCAAACTCTACTTCTTTGCTGATGATATGATCTTATACTTAGAGAACCCCAAAGACTCAACCACAAGACTCCTGGAAGTCATCGAAAAATACAGTAATGTCTCAGGATATAAAATCAATGTCCCCAAATTAGTAGCCTTTGTATACGCCAATAAAAGTCAAGAAAAGAGGTTAATTAAGGACAAAACTTCTTTCATTATATCTTCAAAGAAAATGAAATACCTAGGAATATGCCTAACAAAGGAGGTGAAGGACTTCTATAAAGAAAATTATTAAATCCTAAAAAAGGAAATAGTGGAGGATATTAACAAATGGCAGAACATATCATGCTCATGGCTGGGAAGAATCAACATTGTTAAAATGTTGTACTTCCCAAAGCAATCTACCTATTCAATGCCATCCCTATTACGATGTGCTTTCTAGATTTGGAAAAAATGATTCTGCATTTTGTATGGAACCAGAAAAAACCCTGTATAGCTAAGGCAGTTCTTAGTAATAACAACAAAGCTGGAGGCATCACCATCCCAGATTTTAGACTGTACTAGAAAGCCATAGTGGTCAAGACAGCATGGTACTGGCACTATAATAAAGACATAGGCATTTGGAATCAAATAGTAAATCAGAAAATGAAACTAACATCTTACAACCACCTAATCTTCAATAAACCAAACAAGAACATACTCCCTATTCAATAAATGGTGCTGGGAGAACTGGATATCCACATGTAAAAGACTGAAACTGGACCAACACCTTCCTCCACCCACAAAAATTGATTCAAGATGGATAGGGACTTAAATTTAAGGCATAACACAATAAAAATCCTGAAAGAAAGCATAGGAAAAACACTGGAAGATACTGGCCTGGGGAAAGACTTCATGCAGAAGACTGCTATGGCAATTGCAACAACAACAAAAATAAACAAATGGGACTTAATTAAACTTAAAAGGTTCTGTACAGCTAAGGAGACAACAACCAAAGCAAATAGACAATCTACACAATGGGAAAGGATATTTGCATATTTTAAATCAGACAAAAGCTTGATAACTAGGATCTATAGAGAACTCAAATTAATCCACATGAAAAAAGCCAAGAATCCCATATATCAATGGGCAAGAGAGATGAATACAACCTTCTCTAAGGAAGACAGACAAATGGCTAGCAAACATATAAAAAAGTGCTCATCGTTACTAATTATTAGAGAAATGTAAATCAAAACCACCCTGAGATACCATCTAACTCCAGTGAGAATGGCCAACATCACAAAATCTCAAAACTGCAGATGCTGGCATGGATTGGAGAGAAGGGAACACTTTTACACTGCTGGTGGGACTGCAAATTAATACAACCTTTTTTGGAAGGAAGTATGGAGAATCCTCAAAGAACTCAGGCTAGACCTCCCACTTGATCCTGCAATCTCAGTACTGGGCATCTACCCAGAAGGAAAAAAAATCCTTTTATCATAAGGACACTTGCACTAGGCTGTTTATTGCAGCTCAATTTACAATTGTCAAAATGTGGAAACAGCCTAAATGCCCACCAACCCAGGAATAGATTAACAAGCTGTGGTATATGTACACTATGGAATACTATTCAGCTATTAAAAAAAAATGGAGACTTTACAGCCTTTGTATTAACCTGGATGGAAGTGGAACACATTATTCTTAGTAAAGTATCACAAGAATGGAGAAGCATGAACCCCAACTGCCTCCTTCTATCATCGCCCGATTCAGCAGGAAGCAGTTAGATGGAGTCTTCGCCCCTTTTCCCAAACACCAGTTGTATTTTAAAAAAAAAATAACAAAAAAAAAAAAAAAAAGAATGGAGAAGCATGAATCCTATGTACTCAAGGTTAATATGAGGACAATTAATGACAGGGTAGGGTTGGGGGAAAGGGGATTCCAGAGAGAGAAAGAAGGAGGGAGGGGTGGGGAAAGGAAGAGCAGAGAGAGAAGGAGGGAGAGGGTGGGGTCTTGGTGTGTGCCACACCTTTTGGGGGCAAGACATGATTGTAAGAGCGTCTTTACCTAACAAATGCAATCAGTGTAACCTGGTTTCTTGTACCCTCAATGAATCCCCAACAATAAATTAAAAAGAAAAAAAAAAAAAGAAGGCGGTCCAAAGAATTGAACAGATACTTCACCAAAGAAGATGCACAGGTGTCAAGCATATGAGAGGATGCTTCACATCATATGTCATCAGGACGTGACAACAATGAGATTTATTGTGAATTAAAATAGCAGTGAGATATAACTACTTACCTAGTAAAATGACAAAAACCCAGAACACTGATAACACCAAAGACTGATGAGGATGTGAAACAACAGGAACTCTCCTTCATTGCTGGTGGGAATACAAAATGGTACAGCCACTTTGGAAGACAGTTTGGCAGTTTATTACAAAACTAAGCATGCTGTTACTATCCTATCCAGCAGTCACACTCCTTTGTGTTTATATAAGGGAGTCGAAAACTAATGTCCTCACAAAAACTTGCACATGAACATTTAGGGCAGTTTTATTCATAATTGCCAAAACTTGGAAGCAACCAAGAACTGTGAGACACTAGATAATAAAATATTATGCAGTGCTAAAAATAATTACCTATCAAACCATGCAAAGACATGAAGGAAGCTTCAATGCATATGACTAAGTAAAAGGAGCCAATCTAAACAGGCTGTGCACTGTATGACTGTATGATTCCAACTATATGACATTTTGGAAAAAGCAAAACTATGGAGAGAGCAAAATGAGCAAAGGTTTCCAGGGGTTGTGGGCAGGAAGATGAATAGTAGAAGCACAAGGAATTTTTAGGGCAGTGACACTACAAGTAATGCTATAATGGTGGACACATGCCACCGTGGATACATTTGTCCAAACCTATAGAAAATACAACACCAGAAGGAACCCTAATGGAAACTGTGGACTCAGGGTTGCAATGCTGTGTCAATGTAGCTTCATCAGTAATAAATGTGCCACTGTGGCCAGGAGGCTTTGCCTGTGTGGGAGCAGGGAGTGCACCTTCTGCTCAAAACTGCTGTGAACCTATAGCTGCTCTAAAAAATAAAGGATTTTTATTTTTATTTTTTGTAGAGACAGAGTCTCACTCTATGGCCCTTGGTAGAGTGCTGTGACATCACACAACTCATAGCATCCTCCAGTTCTTGGGCTTAGACGATTTTCTTGCTTCAGCCTCCCGAGTAGCTGGGACTACAGGCACCCACCAAAACCCCCTGGCTATTTTTTTGTTTTGCAGTTCAGCCCGGGCTGGGTTTGAACCCGCCACCTTCAGTATATGGGGCTGGTGCCCTACTCACTGAGCCACAGGCGCCGCCCAGATTTAAAAAATTTTTTTAGAAGAAGGCTTTGTATTTTTTTCCCAATGGAAAGAAATACAGTCTTCGTATGTTTTCTTTTTTTCAGGAGGAAGGCCCAAGCATCTTTTCCCTGTATCTTGTTGACCACACACCAGCTGGCAGCTGCTCAGCTTTAAATCCTCTCCCACCCCAACACTTACCTGTCCCTCACCTAGTGCCACCATGTCTCTTTTCTAAATGTTGTTCTCATGCAGTAAGGGGTGTTTGAGTTCAACATTCAATTTTTTATCATTTGCCACGTTGTGACATGATCTGTACACTTGTTAGAGCACTGTGGGAAGAACCCACTGGCATTGTTTTGAGCTGCTAGGAACACAGACCTCTTTATTTTACTGTGGGTCTTGGAGGTGGGACTGGCAAAGCTCTATCTCCCATCACTAAGACATCCTTAAAATGCATGCAAATCCTTGCCTGCTGTGTCTATGGGGTGAAGCTGTGAGGCTGTGATAAAGCTCTTATCATGTCTCAACTTTCTTTTTTCATTAAAAAAATGGGACCAGGATGTCCAGGCATGGTGGCTCACACCTGTAATCCTAGCACTCTGGAAAGCTGAGGCAGGTAGATTGATTGAGCTCAGGAATTTGAGTCCAGTCTGAGCAAGAGTGAGACACCATCTCTACTAAAAAATAGAAAAATAAAAATGTAGCTGGGTGTGGTGTCCGGAGCCTGTAATCTCAGCTACTCAGGAGACTGAGGCAAGAGGATAGCTTGAGCCCAAGAGTCTGAGGTTGCTGTGAGCTATAACGCCATGGCACTCTACCCAGGTACCCAGGGCACAGAGTAGAACTCTGTCTCAACCAAAAAAGGGAGCAGGTACGACATGAAAAGTGTGGCGCATCGCCAATGGTAGAGAAGAGGACAAAGAATGGACTCTGCTTTATTGTGAAAAGTTTGAAGTTTCCACTCAAATAACAAATGTTTATCAAGAAGAGAACTCCCGGATGCTGCAGGAATTACAAAAACTTAGACTCTCAAAAAGTTCATGGATTTGTAAATGTTCAAGGCATGTAAATAGCGCAAAATGCCAGGAATTCCAGGATCCCTGCTTAGTTGCTCAGGGAAGGCTTCCTGAAGAAACTGGTTGTTGTCCTTGCTGGAATTAAAGTTGGATTAATAAACTTGGAGGAAATAGCCAGAGGGAGGGTAAGGAAAGGACACTAACTTGTAAGGCAGCTGGACCAGGAGGGAGGGCTTATTTGGGGAAACTGCAGTCTGTTCAGCCCCAAGCTCAGGCCACTCTTAGCCAACACAGGGCAGGGTGAGGGTCCCGTGCCTCAGCACCCATCCCCAACCTCTTCCACTCCCATCTAGCCCCCCTAGCAAATTCCACTAAGGACTAAATACTGTATGTTGAAAACTACTCTGCCGTCAGTGGGGTAGGTAGGAATTTTCCTGCTAATCTGAAAGGAGCCCTAATCTTCCACTATGAGGAAGAGCAAGTCTTCACATCTGGTAGACAGAAATTATTATCCATTTCTGGCTGAGTTACAGCAGAGCCTCACTTGGATTCTGCCTGTAACCACTGACTGTCCAGCCTCCAACTCTCACAGAAGCAATAGCTATTGCTAATTATTTCTAAAGTTGTAAGAAATATTAGGAAAAATAAAGTTGCAGAAGAATCTTTGTTTATGCCATCCATAGTGGGCTCAAGCAATCCTGAGTAGCTGGATTACAGGCGCCTGCCACCACACCCAGCTACATTTTTATTTTTATTTTTTAGTAAAAACGGCATCTCACTCTTGCTCAGGCTGGTCTGAAACTCCTGACTCAGCAATCAATCTACCTGCCTCAGCTTTCCAGAGTGCTAGGATTACATTTACAAGTATATTTTGCTTAGAACTAGCAAGTGGCAGGGTATGAATCATAGACTGAGACTAAAAGAGTTCTGAGATAAGGCCATTCCACT
Source organism: Arctocebus calabarensis (assembly GCA_963573935.1). NCBI lineage: Eukaryota > Metazoa > Chordata > Mammalia > Primates > Lorisidae > Arctocebus > Arctocebus calabarensis. The sequence continues at coordinate 7,340 of CAUYON010062387.1, forward strand.
TTTACTCACCGAAATTTCTAGGAACGCACAGATGATTTCAAACACCAGCCACGCAGCCTGTTCACCTGGCTGTGGAGCGTGGGAGTGTGTCCGTTTGTCTGCCTGTCAGGGTGGGACTATATGCCGGTTAGGGAAGGTGTGGAGAGGGGCGGGTGGCAGAGCTCAGCTGTACCCCACAGTGAGGGGCTATGCTGGGAGGGAGGTGGAAGTCCCCTGACCCTCTGGTCTTCCTATATAGGGATTTTTAATCCAGTCTCCTGAAGTTTATATTAATAAGTAATAATACTTGTTGTTTCTTTCCAAGTCCAAGGAAACACTCTCCACTCTCTATCCCAACTGCACCACAGGGGGGTCCTCTATCACAAAGCCAATGATCTGCCAGGTGCCCTCATTTGAAATGCTGCAAGGTGTGAAGATAAATGTCTCCACTTGGGGGGAAATGTGTCTCCATTACAAGCCGATTGTGACAGTCTCAGGATTACAGGCTCTACAATGGAAGGTTTTAATCTGGCCTCTGAGAAAATGCAGCAATGAGATGCATCCAGATCTCCATAATGTTTGGGGCTGCCCTGGCACAATCCCGATGTCTAGTTGTGTAAGGAGCCTGGCAGTGCCCCGGCTTGGGAAGGGCAGCCCGCGAACCTCATCAAATCTAGGTGCCGTTCATACTAATAGCTGTTATGTATGAAGTACCTACTATGCCCTGAGCATTGTGTTATAGATCTTTTAATCATAACAATGGTAGTAGTTGGGAATTGTTTCCTTCATTATACAGAGGGGAAAGCTAAGACCCAAGAAATTAAACAAGCTACTCCATGCTCTATGGCTTGTCAGTAGTGGAGCTGGGATTTGAACACAAATTTGGCTAACTCTATAGCCCACACCAATGTGCACCTCACTGAGCTGCCTTCATTTGCCTTGTTAAATGATTGATCATAGAGTATAGCCATTCTTTAGCATTGCAGTCCCCAGCTCCTGGGCCACAGACCCACTAGTCCTTGGCTATTAGGAGCTGGGCCACGCAGCAGGAGCTGAGTGGCAGGCAAGCAAGCAAACCTTCTGTATTTACAGCCACTCCCCATCACTCACAGCACGGCCGCCTGTCAGATCAATGGCCCCGTTAGATTCTCCCAGGAGCACTGTACACTTGCACGCAAGTGGTCCAGATTGCATGCTCCGGAGGAGAACCTAATGCCTGATGGTCTGAGGTGGAGCTGAGGCAGTGATGCTAGCGCTGGGGAGTGGCTGCAACTGCGGATTACCACTAGCAGAGAAGTTTGACGGCACAGAGACCATAATTAATCAATTTCTTGCAGACTCATATGAAAACCATCTCCTCCCTCCCCTAGTCCCTGGTGCCAAGAAGGTTGGGGACGGCTGCTTTAGCATTTGCCTCGGGGTTAATGTGAGGATTTGAACAGTCATTTATCCTTCAGACCGAGAGAGACAGATCACTGCTGCTGACAAACTAGCCTACATTTACAGGACCTCTTTCAGAATGATTTTTGGGCCTTGAAAACAGTTCGGGTAATTTTCAATCCTACAGTGGCCCTCAGGGACTTGTTTAGAAAGCCTACTAAGAGGAGAGCTCCACTGCTCTATAGAGCCTTTTCTTTCTTTCATAAAAATTGTGGATGATGTTTTGAGATGCATATATACTGAAATGAATACCACAGTCAAGCAAGTTAACTAACATGATACATCTCCTCACACAGATACCCTTTATTTTTTGTGAGAGCACCCAAAATCTACTCTCTCAGGACATTTCTAGCATAAGATACAATACTATTCACTGTAGTCCCCATGCTATACATTAGCTCTCTAACCTGCTCATCCTGCATAATTGCAACTTATTACCCTTTGACCTACATCATCAACATTTCCTCCACTCATCCTTTCCACTTGTCTGGATCTCACATATAAGTGAGATCTTGCAGTATTTGTCCTTCTGGTTTATTTCACTTAGCATAACGTTCTCCAGGGTCATCCATGTTGTTGCAAATGTCAAGATTTCCTAGTTTGTTAAGGCTGAACAGCATTCCATGGTGTATACATTGCATATTTCCTTTAACCATTCATCTGTCAATGGACACTTAGTATGCCCTTGACCACAGGAAAGGCCTCCTGCCCTAGGAGGTCATCCTTGGGAAGAGGCTCAAAAGTTAAGTCTCTTTTGATTGGTTTTGTTTTGGTTTTGTTATTTTGGTCAGAGTTCTTAGTGGTTGCCACAGGTGTGGTTTTGAAGCTGGCATTTATGGCTTGCATGTTGTTTTGTTTTTTTTTTGGTAGAGACAGAGTCTCACTTTATTGCCCTTGGTAGAGTGCCGTGGCATCACAGCTCACAGCAACCTCCAACTCCTGGGCTTAGGTGATTCTCTTGCCTCAGCCTCCCGAGTAGCTGGGACTATAGGCACCCGCTACAATGCCTGGTGAGGCTTGCGTGTTTCTTGAAGACTATCAGTGTGGCAGTGCTGTTTACTGAGTCCTCGTCCAGGAAAGAGCTCTTTGTGGCACAAGATGAATAAGCAGCCGTCTCTATTAAAGCTGTCTGTCTTTCTGAGACCATTCTTACTTCTCAACCCAGAACACAGTCTCAGGATAGGAAACTAAAAACAACTTTTCCTTCCCCTAACATGATGGAATAGTAGAGTCAGAAAAATCTTAAAACATCATCTACAGTAGAATAAGTTTCCATTTTACAGAAGATAAAACAAAGGGCTTTGGGCGGCGCCTGTGGCTCATCGAGTAGGGTGCTGGCCCCATATACCGAAGGTGGCGGGTTCAAACCCAGCCTCAGCCGAACTGCAAAACAGAAAAATAGCCGGGTGTTGTGGCGGGTGCCTGTAGTCCTAGGTACTAGGGAGGCTGAGGCAAGAGAAACGCCTAAGCCCAGGAGTTGGAGGTTGCTGTGAGCTGTGTGACGCCATGGCACTCTACTGAGGGCGATAAAGTGAGACTCTGTCTCTGTAAAAATAAATAAATTAATTAATTAATTAATTAAAAAAAAAAAAGGGCTTTAAGAGGTTCAGGGACCTGCTCTAGGTCACATAGTGTGTAGGTGGCAGAACAAAGCATAGAAAACAAGGCTCATGATTTTCATTCCCCAGTGGCCCAGTTTTGCCTGTGAGCAAGGGTGTGTGACCTGGGTCTGTCACCAGAGCTGGAAGAACTTCTCCACATTTGTCATTGGCCAAATCCCAGCACAGCAGTGGGGGATCACATTAGGAACACTGCCCATGAATGGAACAGCCCCAAATTATTGTCATGGCCACAGAAACAGGCTTGGGATAGTTATTCCTGTTGGTAAAGATTTTGTCCATAAATATCTTAACTTTATTTACTAGGTTGTCTGGCACATAATAGCGCGCATTATTGATAGAGCCACTTAATGCTATCTATTAAATAGGCATATTCTTTGCATTGTAAAATGAACCACTCCTTTACGATGTACTTTACAATGCCATGGCATGGTGGCACATGCTCAGAATACCATAACAGGCTTCCACTGGACCTCATGCAAAAAAATTACAAAAGAAAGGACCATCTCTAGTACAACTCAATAGTCTAGTGATTAATTTTTTCTTTTTTATTTCATGTGCAGTTGCAGAAGGATTGGTGATTAATGTGTAAGCACATCTTTAAGTAACTGAGTTGTCCTAGATCAATCTGTGTCCTCAGACAAGGGTAAGCGTCTGGTTCTGAAACTCTTATTCTCCCCCACTGCCCAAGTTTGTCCACTACCTCCAATGGTGAGTCATGGAGATTTCATCTGCCACCCGCGGCCTTGTGAGCGCTACAACCACGGGACTGTGGTGGAGTTTTACTGTGATCCTGGCTACAGCCTCACCAGTGACTACAAGTACATCACCTGCCAGTACGGAGAGTGGTTTCCTTCCTATCAAGTCTACTGCATCAAATCAGGTAAGATCAAAAGCCTTGCCCTTAGAGGGGCCGACCCTCCTGGGATCATGCGCGCGGTAGGCAGGCGGTGGTTGTGTCCTGAGTTGCACCTCTCCTCCCACAGGCAGTGCCAGGAGCAAGATAGTGAAACATGTCTGTGTGGTTAGGGGGACCGATGTTGGACTCTGTGCCATATAACTGTAGGCCCTGTTCACAGGGTCAGGAGTGTTAGTTAACCTGCTCATTCCCAGGTAAAAATGCCGACCCTCTGAACAGGGTCCCCACACCCCTGGGATCCACAGAAGGACCTGCAGCCTCGGTGCACTCTGTTGCGACCTAGCCTTTTCCCTTTCCACTAGCAAGGACACAGGTCCATGGTGTGAGCAGAATTATGCATGTTGCCCTGGGACCCAAGCCAGGCATAACTCCACCTTTCTCTTCCACTCACAATTACATATCAGAATACAGATGATTCTGTAGGTAACACCTGCTATCACTTATAACAGTGTAGGCCTTTTGCAAGCTTCAGTGGTTCCTAAATTAATAACAAATTACTTGCAAACCAGCCTCCTCACTGGCCCAAGCACTCCGGGATAATGACCAAAGGAGGGAGCCCTGGGTGCAACCCCTCAGTCTCTTGCCCACGGTCTCCTGCCAGGCTGCGGCAGCTGCCCTGAGCAGTGGTGATGGCTGCGTGCTTCTCCCCTTCACAGAGTGTGAGGGAAGTGCTTGTCCTGCTGGGTCTCCAGAGACACACAGAAGGCCATAGGGCAGAGGGAAGTCCTAAGGCAGGGTGACCTATGTTGAAAGAGCAAGAATCTCCCCTGGAAGGGTCTGCTTCTGCTGTGCCTGACCTGGCAGACGGTTGATGGCCAGAGGTGACGGGGAGTAAGGGCCGTGGAGTAGATGCATCCCCTTCACCCTGTGTTCCTGGCTTCACTCACACAACTGTAGGTCCCAGAACAGCTTCCTGCAGGGTCCATTTCAGAACAACTTCTCCAGGGGAAAGAGACCCCCCCCCTTTCATTCTCAAGAACCCCATTCATTATTCAGGTCTGTGCCAGACCCTTGCCCACGGCTAGACTGTGAATAGGCAGGCCTGTCTGCAGCCCGGCAGAGCAGCCCATACTGCTGTGTGGATCCTGACACAATTCACATGAGCAGCATGGGGTATGGGGTGTCTCTGCCGAGCCCTGGGCTCAGGCAGCCACACTACATGACAGGTCAATCCAGCAGGTGAGCCAGCGGGGAAGCTCAGAGCCTATTCTGGTCTGAGAGCCTCACGCCCGGTTCTGTTCTCTCTCACGGCAGAGCAAACATGGCCCGGCACCCATGAGACCCTCCTGACCACGTGGAAGATCGTGGCCTTCACGGCCACCAGCGTATTGCTGGTGCTGCTGCTTGTCATCCTGGCCAGGATGTTCCAGACCAAGTTCAAGGCCCACTTCCCCCCCAGGTCAGTGCTGCACATTGGCCCCCATGGCCTCCCCGGGCTAGGCTCAGGGCAGCCTCCTTTAGCAGCAGAGAGGGAACACGATGAGGGCAAAGTTGAGGTTCTCAGGGAGCACAAGGGAGATCCAGAGCTACTTTCCTGGGATGTTCTGGGGTCTCTGAGATCAGATCCCCATGCTGCAAACAGACCTCTTTCCCACTTTCCTCCCTCCCTCAGTAGGCCATTCTTAGGTGGGCATTGTGGGGGGCTAGCACAGGAAGCACAGGATCAGGGCTGTTAGCTGTGCACTGCCCTACGTGGGGTGCTGTTTTCTTTGTGGTCCACCAGCATATGGCCCCGGTGTCATGCACCATGATGCTCACCATCCATAGGACATGCACACAACTAATTAGACTTGAGGTCAGGGTGTGTGACACAAAGGTATGTGTGTGCTGGGAAGTCTCAGAAGTAGCCTTGGGCTTGTGAGAATCTACCTTGGAGTCAGGTCAGGACCTGCAGAGTTGGACACTAACAGCAGCCCTCCCTCTTTCTTGGCTGCACCAATTAGGTTAGGTTGATGTCTTCACCATCATAGTCATCATCGCCAAGGAGGACTGTACCAGCACCCTTGGGAACAATGAGGAGCACCCAGCACCACAGCTGGTGGCTCATTGTTCCTGGAAGAAGTAGCTTAGGAAGCAGAGATGAATTCATGGACATTCAGAAGAGGAGGTTGGTGCAGCAAATCAGCATACTATGTTGCCCAGGACCACTGATGCAAGCTGCCTTCCCATTGCATTCTGTGGTCACGACACAGCCTTCTCATTTTGGAACCTAATGGTTCTGAAAAGGGCATTTGTTTTTGGTGACAGGGACAGCCTCGCTGTCCAGGGTCATTTGCACCAACCCCAGAAAAAGAGAATATTGCTCAGTGGAATAGGAGACTCCTGGAATTAACCACTTCTCTCTCTTCCTTCCAGGAAAATCCAGGGTGTTTCTTACACCTCCTGGCTGTGTGAGGGGTGAGGAAAGTGAGCAGAGTCGCTGGAGACATCTGCCCACCTTTCTTCTCCATCTCACAACCCCCAGGGCAGCCTCACCTAACATAGCAATTCTCCCCTGCCAGGCTGCGGAGGTCCATGTGGTCACATCCCAACAGGCACTCCTCTCTCCCCAGCCACAAAGAGTGCACTAGATGTGGGGTCACCTGTGTCCCTCCCCAGCCCAAAATGTGTCTGTGCAACCTGGTGCTAGAGCCAAGCTGTTGCTGAGAAGCCAGAACCTTCCTTCCTCTCAAACCTGCCATCCAGTCTCTGTCTTCACCATTATTATTAATCAGGGGACCATGTTCTATCATTGGGCAATTACAGTATCTGGAGAAGGCTTAAAGATTACAAAGAGAGAGCTGAACTACGTGGTCATGATTTATAGTACATTAGAGTACTTTAAAATGGCCCAGAGAGCTATTTTTCTATATACGCTTGGAAAAAAAGTTTCCAGGATATCGACTACATATTAAGAAGTTTTTAAAATGTTCTCAAAAACTCTTTCAGTTGGTTTTCTTTAGCCCTTGAGTATGTCCATCTTCTATTATTCTCAAGTCGTTTGGGGGAAGTTGTTCTCATCTCTCCAACTACATAGCAAGATTCTCAAGGGCAAGCCAAGAATAGACGCTGTGGAGATGTTCGTGACTGGGGCTGAGCACACGGGAGGGAAGCTGCCAGGTCGCAGGAACCAGGGCCTGGGTGTGAACTGCAGGGATGAGAAACGGAGGCGGGTGGCAATCTTCCAGGCCTGGCCTAGAGGGTGTGGAGGGGAGAGGAACAAGGAGGAGCCAGGAGTCCCAACTGAGAAGAGGAGTCCAGTGTGGGACAGCAGAGTGGCCGGAGAAAGGGAGCCTCACCGGTCAGGGACAGTTTAGGCAGCAGCTGCTGTGAGGAATGACCTGGTTTGGAGTAAGCTCTCCCTTCCTCCTGCCTCCTGTCTTCTGGGGAGCCTGGCCTTGGCAGTCTCCTGCCTGCCTTCTCCGGGTAGCCTTCAAGAGTTTCCTAACAAGGAGCCCATTGCCATGATCTCTAAACCTTCGCAACGTATTTCAAAGTCAGTGGGCTTGACACTGTCACCAGGGTGTTAGAGAGAAGCACGGCCTGACCCCTCCTTCCACCTCGTATGTCACATCCAGACATTTCCTCAGGTTTTGGAGCTCCTGGCGCAGGCGCTCAGAGATGCAGGGTCCTGTTCACTCAGCACGGCAGTCTTTTCTTCCTGACGTTTGACCTTCTGGTCCCATCGCTGAGAACCAGTTCCAGGCAGAAGAAGTAAGAACCCGAGTTCTCAGGGCTGCTCATTAGGCACGCTGGGTTCCTCCTGGAGGCCAGGAGCAGAGCGTGATGGTCACACAGAGCTCGGGCTGTGCGTCAGACGCCACCTGGGCTCCCGTCAGGCAGGACTGAATGTGCAGGTGCTGAGAGGCAGAGGGGACCAGGCCAGGAGTGCATCTGTCCCACGTAAGGGAGCACTAGCTGACTTCGTGCCTGGCAGCCGAGGCCTGGCCTAGCCTGCAGTGGCCTGAGGGCCGGAAGCGGAGGTGCGCCCACATAGCGGGAATGAGGTAGTGAGACGGTGCTCAGAGCTTCCCCCTCCTTTTTTTCCATGTTGTTTCTCTATCTTGACTAAAAATTCGTGATTTTAAAAATAATTTTAAAAACTATAAAATTTTTTTTAAAAATTAAAAACAAACAAATAAAAATTAGTGATTTGAGGACCAAAGCAGAAAGCAATAAAGAGTGGTGACAAGCACAGGGCTGGTTGTGCCCTGTGGGTACTCAGTTCTACCACTCCCTATGCATTTGATGGTGATATTCTACATTCAGCAGCCACCCAAGGGCGCTGCAGAGCACTTTGGCGTGGGCCATGTGACCTCCTGCCCCACGAGTTTCTGGCCAAGCCCACTGGTCAATGGAGGGAGGAAGGCAGCATGAGGAGGTGGTGGGGTGCAGAGGCAGGAGGCCCCGAGAGAGTGAGAAGAGGAGCACTTCCTCCCCCGGGGGTGGCTGTGGGGCAGCACCGTGTGCCAGCAGGGACCCGGAAAGGAGGCTGGATCTTCTGCACCACCATCCACACTGGCCTCTGCTGCCTGCCCTGGGCCCTGGGAGCACCTCATTTGTGGAGTGGCATGGCTCTGACACGTTGGCACTGCTTTCTGCTGCACAGGGGACCTCCCAGGAGTTCCAGCAGTGACCCTGACTTCGTCGTGGTGGACGGTGTGCCCGTCATGCTCCCGTCCTATGACGAGGCTGTGAGCGGTGGCTTGAGTGCCTTAGGCCCCGGGTATCTGACTTCTATGGGCCAGGGCTGCCCCTTACCCGTGGACGACCAGAGCCCCCCAGCATACCCCGGCTCAGGGGACATGGACACAGGCCCGGGGGAGTCAGAGACCTGTGACAGTGCGTCAGGCTCGTCTGAGTTGCTGCAGAGTCTGTATTCACCTCCCATGTGCCAAGAGGGCACCCAGCCTGCTTCCAACAACTCTGACACAATGGCCAGCACAGGGGGGGAGGTGGCATCCACCAGCCCAGGCATTGACATCGCAGATGGTAAGTGTTTGCCCTGAGCCTAAGCATGCCCTGCACATGCCCTGCAGCCCGTGTCTTCAAGCCAGCCCCTTGCTACACGCAGCCCCCCACTCCCGGCCCAGAGCCGAATCAATCTGTTTACCTCTCACTCAGTTTCAATTGCTTCTTGGTCTCTCTACGTGCAGAGGCTGTGGGCAAGGCCAATTATTGTAAAGAATGATTATCATCTCACAAGTAATGAGCCCATTAACAGAAATTTCAGGAGGCATGAAAGGGCGCCAAGCTATCCTAGTAGAAAGGCAGCAGTGGCCCATAGCGTTTTCGTAGCATTCATGTGATCCAGGATGTTTTTCTTCTTTAATTAGACAGGACTTCTGCAAGTGGGGCTTGAGGACGGGCTGACACACGCATGCCAGGAAGAAGGACAGATGCAGGCACTAGGGCCCGGCAGTGCGCTCCAGCCCCAGACAAGTTCTGTGCACATAGAAGTTATTTTTACCAGGATGCCCGTGCACCTGTCACAAGAAAAGGCGGATTGTAGCACATGGTAACATAGGAAAACTATGTCAGATTGATTGAGGCTCTGTTTCCTAATGGACGGGAGCACCACACAATTTTGCAAATGCAAGCACTAATTCGAGCTTATAGTGATAGTAAATGACGTAACAACATGGAAACAGAGGTCTCCTGCAGCCCTAGAGAGTTCCTTTTCTGAAGATCAGGCTGCCTCACTGTACTTGAATTTGTAATTGTTTTTTGGCTTGTATGACCAGGAGGGTCAGTGGTTAAAATCTAACATTTTATTGTTTGTGAACTGGAAATAGAATCATTAATTGTTTTCCAGCAAATGGACATTGTATAGGGGAGTTGGTTTATTTGATTATTAACTGCTACGTGGAACTTAGTGTTTTTTTCCTTTCCACACTGACCTCAGGACTTGTAGATACTTTAATGAGACTGCAAATTGTAGTGGTGTATTCTGGTTATATGAAGCTAAAAATGCTCTCTTCTTTCATAGAGATCCCTCTAATGGAAGAAGATCCCTAATCCAGCAAAATCATGACAATTCGACTGCTCCTTTGGGGGAAAGGAGCCTTATAGCTTGGAGGGAGGCCACACAAGGACTGAGCTTGGGGCCAGCTTTTCTAGTTTAGCTAGACAGGGATAGTGATTCAAATCATGCGTCTTGGGCTCAGCAGTGAGGCTGACAGACTGCAGCAGCAGTACTATTATGTGAGACTTGAGAATTCATCAAGACCTACAGAGACCCCGGAGCTGGGGGGGAGCCCCATGCAGTCCTGGATGGAGGTGTCAAGAGTGTCCTGTGCTGTGGAACGTGGAACAATTCCCACACTTCCCACCAAATCACACACCCTGTTGACTTATGAGTACTCCCTGCCCTCTCGGAAAGCATGTCACATTATGTAAATTCGCTTCTCACATCTGCTTCCAACTGTGTCTGAGCTCCAAATTCAGATGGGTTGGCCTCTGCAGAAAGTCCGTGCTGGGATGTGGGAAGAACAGCAGAGCCCCCTGCACTCCCGTAAGGGGCTGACTCCCAAAGAAAGGTTCTCGTGTGGCATTTGGAAAACTTGCTGCATCTCGTCTGCTCTACTCAAAGCCACGACTCAACCTGGATGTGTCCATTCCACAGAGAAAGGAACGGGAAGGCAGGCAGACTCTGCTTTCTGGAAATGTCTTCAAAAAGCAGAGTTCATGTACTCTGCGCTCTGGTGACATAGCATCAGTGTTTGTGTTCACGGCATCACACGTGGATCCATGGCGTTGGGTAAATCTTGTGACTTACACACGGTCAGAATATGTTCAAATACATCTCATGGTGGAGACAGTAACCAAGGTACTGTTCGGTTTCAGCATTTTAAAAAGATTCCACTCAACAATTGATCTCAGTTGACTATTGTCATTGTTGCCCCCACCCCAAACTCAACCATGCTTTTATTTTCCAAAATAGAAATTGTTTCTGTAAACATATCCTACCTCCAGAGGAAGGGTGAGGTTGGAATTTTTCCCCTCTTATTTTGCCCTATGAGGTCAAGGCCTGGCCTCCCAGCTCACAGGCAGTTCACCCCTTTCAATATAGGGGTTTTGGGCCCTTCCCTGCCTGCCTTTCCTGCGTTCCCACTGTGAGGGGTGTCATGGTGCCCACTGGCTGTTATTCCTAAGAAATTGATGGACAAAAAAATTTCCCAGAGTGTCTTGAAGAGTCTCTTCAAATACATGTTGATTTGTGAAGTTGACTCCTTTCCTCCTCTGGGTTTTAGACAAATATAAACAAAAATCTGATCCATAAAATTGCTATGCTGATAGAGCAGTGAGGGCTGGAAGCTTGATCAAGTCCTGTTTTTTTGTTGACACAGACTGATTAAAAATTAAAGAGAAAATGACAGCTTGAAGTGTGACTTTAATAGGTGAGTGGAGTCAGGGTGGGGTGGGGTGGTACCTAATCATGGGCAATGGGAATACAATGTCAGATTAAGGACGTGACAGGAAAGGAGACACGTGGACAGTGGCCCAGAGCCTAGCACAGAGTTCGCCCTTGGGTGGTGGTGCCATCATCCTTAGCGGTGACACCGAGCACATGGGTGGCAGGGTTCAGTAGTTACAGCTTCCTTTAATGATGGTCTTGCCTGCCTCTGGCACAGCTGTTCATGCCAGCCCTGTTTGAGGGTGTTGGCTTTCACAGGTGTGCGTAGTGAGCATCACATGGCCTGCACAGAGGTGGGCAGCATGGACTGAGTGGGAATGAGGGAAACTGGGAGCTGTGGGTGCCCCCACACCAGTGCTCTCTCCTGGCCTCCTGAAGGAGGTTGTGTCTCAGACGCCACCAGGTAAGTGCCTCATTTCCTCCTGGAGAGGTCAGAGGAGACATGAGGGGCCATCTCTGGGGCTGACCTTCCCAGAGTAGAGAACAGCCAGGTGGAGCCACCTCACCTGCAGCCCCAGCACCGGGGGACAGATGCCATGGGCATCGTGCACATGTAAGGGGTAGTGTCAACATTGTCCTAAGAATGGGGTCTGGGAGGAAGCGGTGCCTGCTTAATTGCAAACTCAACGTCTAACCAAGCCCCCAGGACTCCCCTGGATCCTTCTCCTATGTAGCCATCAGAGTCTCACCCAGAAATGTTTATAGGGATTTTTTTTCCTCATCTTAGTGAGCTTATGTGTCGGGAAAGAATCATGATATTCCCCGCATGTCATGATCCTGATTTTTTTTTCCTTCTAAAAATCCCCAGAGGCCCTCTGGATGTGGCTGACCGCAACCAATCTCTCTCACACCAGCTCAGGAATGAGGCAGTGTGAGACCAGATGGGCTGTGTTTGTATCTGTGCCTGGGGAGTGCACTGTGCCAGCAAGAGCCCGGCCCACACAGGCCTCGCTGATTAGAGAGAGGGACAGCCCTGCAGTCGAGAAGCTGAGGGTTCTCCATCAAGCCAGCCTGATGTGCTTGAGGTGTTTGAGAGTAGAGTTAGGGTGATGGTCCCCAAGAAGGAGAAGAAGGCAGTCTGGAGATCTAAGAATTTTTATTAGGAGAAAAGAGCAGAGAGGAGCCTGACCAGAGCTCAGCTCCCGGTCACAAAGCACCTCATCAGTGTAGTTGGAATGTGGGAGAGGGTTGCTGGGGAGTCATTCTCCTCTGCAGAGGGACTGGTCTTTGCACCAGGGATGAATCTTGGACTCCCCTTGGTTGTGATCTTCCAACCAGGGGCTGATATTGGTGCCAGCTGGGCCAGGGTGGAAAGTTATTTTTCTGTTGTTTCCCAGGAACACTGGCCTTGAAACATTCTAGACTGTATGCGTATCAGGGTCGGGGTCTGTTGCAATCATTCAGTTTGGTTTCTGGCCTCTTTCCTCTAACGAGTAGTTCCCTAAAAATGCTATACTCTTGTCGGGTCATAGGCTCCCTTCCCCACGGTGCTCACCAATTGCTTGCTCCCGGGACCTGCAAAGCAGTGGTTCTCTGGCTGACTTGCTTCCTGTCAGGAGCACAGCAGAAGGCATCGGTGCCTTCACACTTCACCTCCATGTCACTTTTGTAAATTGCAAGGTGATTTGCCTGTGTGGAATCTTTAGAGCCTTTCCCAGCCCAGCTGCTGGCGCACGAAGCCTCCTACTCCTGCAGAAGTGTTGGATCCAGGCCACGCAGCAGGCCTGGGGCTACCACACACGAAGGCCCGTGAGGGGCAAGCTGCCGGGTCCAGAAGCTTCTCCCACGCTTTTGTTCCTGCCTTCCATGCCCACCAGGCAGTGCCCTCCCCTGACGTGACTCTAGTCTCTAGGCATTCCCTGCAAAGACCGTGCAATATTGAGAGAGAGCCTGGGCTTTGCAACAGGCATTCTGGTAGCCATGAAAACCCACCTCTACCACTGCTGGCTGTGTATCTGGACAATTTCTTCACACCCAAGTTGGAGATCGTTTACCTCTGCTGTCCTCACTGGGATGGGTGAGGATGTCAGCGAGTGTAAGGCAAGCCTCTGAGTGTGGTGGGCATTTGGGAGGTGGTAGCTGCTGCCCTGGGAGTGTGCGGGGCATGGGGGGTCACCTGGTTCTCTCCAGCATGCATATACTCAGGCACCTGTGACCTGCCTCAGACCCTTACCCTTCAACTGTGTCTGCAGGTGAAGCTTGTCTGGGTCTGCAAGCAGGTGGTCTAAAATGTGCTGCACTTGTTTGTCCCCTTCCTAAGAGTCCATCTCAGGCTTCAATAGGCCCCAATTTCCATGCACAGGGGAGTTTTCAACCCTCGGCCTATCGTGCATTTGCCCTCCTTTTCAACACAGCCCTTCTCTGCATGCTATAGAATGCTTTGCTGATGGAGGGCTGGACAAACTTGGAAATTCCCTCAAGGACTTTGAAGGACTTACTCATCTCCACAGGCAACCCTGTAGATTAACACTAACCTGCTTCCCTAATTTTATTCTCTATTTTGGATTTAAAACATAAAAGTTAATGCCCATACATTTCCAGGGTGATCAAGGGGAAAGACCACAGCAAAGATGCTTTGTCTAGCAGGCAAAACAGGGCCTGGGAGAGCAGCAGCCACTTGTCAGGGAGGGTGAGCGCTGAGCGTGGTGGTACTGAAATCATAAAACTTAATGCAGAGTGTGTGTGCATTGATGCGGCCAGGTTTACCTGCTGTGGCAGGCACGGTACTGTCTCGACACTGGGCTGGCAAGGAACCAGTCCCTGCCTGCCTGCACTGCGTCGCTTTAAGTGGCCCGGCCTTGAACAGGATCCCTGACCTGGCCATGCTTCTCTGAGCCTCATCCACCGGCTCGATGCCACTGTGGCCGCCCACAGAGCCCTGGCTCGCTGGTCCTCCAAGGCTATGGTGAAAAGAAACCTAAATACCAACAGATGCATAAAGAGTTGAGGGCAAGGGGTTGGGATGGAGCCCAAGGAAACTGAGACTAATATTTTTCTGCTTATAGCCTGTAAGAAATATTTATAGACCCTGTTTCAGCCAATAAATATTTATGAAGCGCCTCCTCTGTGCAGGCCCTGTCTGCTCTCTCCAGCCCAGTGGGAACTAAAGACTGGGAACCAGGCAGCTGGCGTGACCCAGGCAGCACAGGCAGCCCCGCTGGCGAGGCAGGAAAGCAGCCGGGGGTGGAGGAGAACACACCAGCCTCAGAGATAAATGAGAGCGGGGTAGGTTGGGGACATGCAGAGGTCTTGGGTGTTTCCAGAGCCTGAGAGTTGGGGGTGGCGCGGAGGCTGAGTGTGGAAGAAGGTGGGGAGAGGGGAGAAACGCCACTGGAGAGGGTTAAGAGCCTGGGGGCCATGGTGGGGAGGTCCCCTTAGGGGAGCGGGCAGCGACTGGGAGGCGTAAAGCATAGCTGCTGCTCAGGTGAGATGGGAGGACAGCACGGGTTTGAGAGCTATTTGCAGGCTGTGTGGAGCGTGGGGGGGGGGAGCCAAGCACACCCAGGCACAGCCTAGGGTTGCTGCTACTCCCTGGGGACTCCTACAGTCCCAGCTTCCTTAGTTGTACAGTGGCAGGATGGGATAGGTGGTCTCAAAGATCTCTTCCAGCTCTGAAAGGGTGGAAACTCTCTTCCCTTGCTTTTTATTTTAGTATATTATTATTATTATATATATTTTTTTTTTTGCAGTTTTTGACCAGGGCTGAGTTTGAACCCGCCACCTTCGGCATATGGGGCTGGCGCCCTACTCCTTTGAGCCACAGGTGCTGCCTGCTTTTTATTTTTTAATTGTTAATCCAGAGTCAAATATCACCCAGCTTCATTTTTCAGCCTGTCTCAGCAGCTGCCCACTCCTTCTCCATCCCCGCCAAAAACCGCCTGACACACATCCCAGGTCCTGCTCCCATTGGGCTCCTGAGCTCAGGAGCAGCCCCAGCCCGGCGCCCCCCTCGGAAAGGAGGGAATCCAGAAACTCTGCCAAGCCTGGGCTGGCTGGGGAGGAGAGACCCCAGCTGCAGCGGTTCTGGCCCCTGTGCTCTGAACCCGACTGTTTGGCCCCTGACCAGGGGAGCAGACGCTAACAATCTCCCCCCATTTTGGTTTAGGTTCTGCTCTAGGTGTGGTCACAGAGATCTCTGTCCTTTTTGGATAGATTTTATTCTTTTAGGGTAGTTTTGAGTTTACAGAAAAATTGCTCAGAAAGTACAGAGTTCCCACGTGTCCCCTTCTCTCTCCCTCTCACACACACATACGTACACACCCCTAAAACACAGCACACACTCCTTATCCTATTTTAATATCTTGTTTACGTGTGGTACAATTGTTACATGATTAAACAATATTTGACACAATATTAACTAAAACTGAGTTCTTAGGGTTTGCCGTTTGTGCTCTCCATCCTGTGGGTTTGACAAAAGCACATGGAAGCGTGGCTGCCATCACAGCGTCAGACAGAAGCATCCCACCGCTCGTGCCCCTCCTGCTCGTCCCGCCCCCGCGGCCTCGGCCAGTCACTGACCTCTCAGCTGTCTTCTGGGTCTCTTCCTTTCCAGAGCGTCCCCTGGTTGCAGTCACATGTGGCGGACGTGGAGCTTGCCCAGACCCGCTTCTTTCACCTCAGTATACACTGACGTTCCCTCCATGCATTTCCTTCTCTGTCCTCTGAAAGAAAAGGAGAGAGGCCTAGTGCTCAGAATGTAAAATTCCATAGACGTCAGAGACTTGTCGGCTTCTGGGGCTGGAGAGAGGCTGGCAAGTCTGGTACGGCCACCCGAGGACTCAGGGAAAGACCGTTCCACAGGTTCCCTCAGCACCGTACTCTTGGGGTGGGGGCTTCTTCCATCTTCCCTCCTTTCGCTGAGATGTTGTCGCACAGCACAATCTATATAGCTTCATTAGCTCTCTGGCTCCCTGGCCTGGGGCTTCCATCTTCCCTTCAAACTTGGCAATGCTTTAAAATTCTTTCAATTCCCTCATCAACATTTATGGAAAGCCCATGAATTGTCCCTGGGCTTTGTGCTGAGGTCACCGAGGTGGATGAGACGAGCCTAGAGGGGAGGTCCCCGTGCACACAGGACATGATAAAGTGCACAGAGGTGCAGGGACAGTGCATGCACCTGGTGTGTTTCACATGCTTGGGAGAGGCCACCAATGCCATGTGGGAGGCCAGGAAAGTCCCCAAAGAAAGGACAACTGAGTCCCTTGATCATCTCCTTTTTGTGCTCATAGCCACTTCCCCCACCTCAGAGCAAAAATCTCAGAGCTAAATGTACATCTCAGGCACCAGCTAGCTATGAAACTGTTCCCTGCTTTAATTGCCTCAATGGTAAAATATGGAAAAGACTAGGACCTACTTCCTAGGGTGGTGAAGAGGAACTAAAGGGGGTAATTTATATAAAGTGACTAGGTCCGTGCCTGACACATAGTGCATGTGTAAAGGTGGCAGCCATTATCATCATTATTAAATCCCGACAATTCTGTATTCCGGGCTCTCCTCCCCAATATCCCAGACGTACTCAAAAACCTGCTTGGTGGTGTTTGCTTTTCTCCCATGCACATCACAGTGACATTCTCCACTCTGATTATTGAGCCATCTGCAGTTTGCCTCTGAGACTCCCTCAAAGCCCATAGTGGCTAAGCAGGTTCCCTGGGGCCCGGGGCTTCACCCTTCCAGATAGCAGCCTTCTCTGGTGTCATCCAGCTCCCATCTCCTCATGGACGTCGAGAGAACCGTGAGCGGACGGTCTGTGGAAAGCCACCTGCAGATTCCCCTCCACCACGGCCGCAGACGCGGGAAGACAGAGCCATGAAGAGGAATGAAGCCAGTCTGCCATGACCTGTTCTCTGTTAGCGTAAGATCTTACAGGGACTCTTCCCAGCACCACAGCAGAGTTGTGAGGGCTGACAGGCCACATGCTCAATAACTGATCCAGGTGTTTGTCTGACGTCAGCACTGAGTTTACAATTCCAAAGGTCACAGAATTCACCTTCTCCTCCATTTTTGTCAAACACTAGTTCAGACAAGCCCTTCCAGGCTCCCGGGAGTGCTCTGGCCTCTGCAGTTCCTCACTGGCCCTAACATTTGTTCAGCAATATGAGCTTTGGGTTGAGTTCCCCGGGCAGGGCTGCCCTGCCTGCTGGCTAAACTCATGGACTTTGGAGTTAAATAGACCTGGGTTTAAATTTCAGCTTTGTCACATATAGAAGCAAATCGGCAAGATAATTGACATTTAAGCCTCAGGCCCTTCTCTCACCACCTGAGGACACCGGTAACACCTGCCTCTGGTTTATTGTAAGGACTAAATGCAATAATGATACGGACTGCCTAGAACAGTGCCTGGCACGCGCAAAACAGCTGCTCTCAATAGCCTATTATTTTGCTTTGGAGCTCCAAAGGAATCAAGACATGCCCTTTGTCTTAGTCCCCTGGCCACCCTGTGTCACCCATCAGGGAAGCACTGTGTCCGGCTGTCCTTGTTCTTCTGGCCATGAGAAGAACTAAGAATCCTGTGAGGTTGGGTTGGGCATGTTCTGTGCTTCTGCCCATCTGGAGTTATCCCCCAGTCTCCATCTTTCAGGTCAGGGAGCACCCAGGGGCCACTACCCTCTTCCTACCCAAGGGTGGGCTTCTCACCACTGTTCTCCCCAGGACCCCCTGTCAGAATCATCAGTGTGAGGAGGCTGCCAGCACTCCAGAGGGGGTTTCCTTGTGCAATCTCAAATTGACCATGAACTTACTGAAATCCGGTGTCCTAATACAAATGGGACAAAGTATCTCATAGACTGAGCACTCAAGCATCGAGGCATTATTGCAGCTAACACTCCAAAGAATCCTCTACTATTACACTGTACATCTAACTGTACAGCAGTTCTCACTTGGGGGCAGGGGGGTCTTGCTCCCAAGGGATATGTGGCCCTGTCTATAGGAAACATTTTGGGTTGTCATAACTGGGAGGTGGGGCACTAATGGCATCTAGTGGTTTGGGGCCAAGGATGCTGGGGTGGGATGCCACCCCACCCCCATGCCATTCCCAACAAAGGGTTGTGCATTCCAAATGTCAGCAGGGCCAGGGTTGAAAGAGACATTCCTAGAGGCTATAAAACCTACCCAACGTCCTCCAGATGGTGAATGACACAGTCAGGTTCTGGCTCCGTCACTCTTGCTGAGTCAGGGCATCTGGGCATTTGGTATCTGGGCGCCCTTGACAATCTGGCCAGGTGTATGAAGCCATTCTCAGACTAATATTTTAAAAGTACAAAATAATACCAATGAATTATATTAAAGCAGTTATCAAAAGACTTAAAAACTAATACATAACCTAATTACATACATTTTTATGAGTAACACATTAAGTCACAAGGTCTGCCTCAGGTCTAACTGCTGTGAATGCAAAGTAAAGATGAGTAAATATTTTGAGACGTCTGTAAACACTGTAATGTGATATGCAAACATCTTTTAATAGCAAAGTTGCAGGTATAGCTAATACTGTGGTTTATTGCCTACATGTTAGGTGAAGGAAATGTTAAATTCAGCTACATATTAGTGAAAAAGAAATGAAAGAGTGTCTTACCCAAGTCCATGGACCTCATGAGTTCTATCTGCTGACATCAGTCACATCTCTGCTCTAACGCCTGTATTCCTAAGGCTTACATTGGCATCCAAGTGGGCTTAATTTTTCTTCCCCAATGGGAATGGGCTGTATGTGCTGAGCAGATACTACAGAATCGTCTGAGCTGTTACTGGTCCAGAGTAGCCCTTGTCATTTGGTCTGTAGTCAAGAGATACAAGAGAATCTGAATTCATTTTCCAGTTCTACCATCCACTGGCAGTGTGAGCTGGCATTAATTGCTGAGCCTCACTAAACCTTAGTTTCTTTATCCAGAAAATGGAAAAAATATCATCCTCTTTTTGTGGGTTTGTTGTGAAGATTAAATAAGATAGCAAATGTTAGGTGCCTGATACAATGCTTAGTACAAAAATAAGTATTCAAAACATGGGTAGTTGTTATTCTTACATGGAGTCATCAGCTGAATGAATAATATTTTCAGCAAGATCTTACAGGGTGTTCCAAAAGTCTCCATACATAGGAAAAATTATAACAATAGATATCTTGGAACATATTCGCCATGAGTGGGAGAAAAGCCTTCGTGAGTGTGTAGAAAGAGATGGCAAACACGTAGAGAATATTTTGTAAGAAACCTAGCAATGAGGCTCGGCGTCCGTAGCTCAATGGTTACAGCAGCAGCCACATACACTGGGGCTGGCAGGTTCAAACCCAGCCTGGTCCTGCCAAACAAAAATGACAACTGCAACAAAAGAAATAGCTGGGCATTGTGGCGAGTGCTTGTAGTTCCAGCTACTTGGGAGGCTGAAGCAAGAGAATCACTTAATCCCAAGAGTTTGAGGTTGCTATTAGCTGTGACGCCATGGCATGCTACTGAGGGCAACATAGTGAGACTCTGTCTCAGAAACAAAAAAACTTACAGTGAATAAAGGAACATGTGGCTACAATTTTCCATGTGTATGGTGACTTTGGGGACACCCTGAAGAGAGCTGAAAATCCCAATGACATATGGTGTTCTATGCTATGGCATCATCCACTTCTTCTACCTGGTCAAGAGCCTGTTCATGAATTCTGCAACAGTACCACGTAGGCCCTGTCCTGTTTCCCATATATAAATCCTTCATAGTCATTTTACTTTCAAAGCCACAAGTTCATATGCAAGGGTATATCGTCCATATTTTCCTGCCAAACAGATCCAGATCTTTTTATCAGAGCTCAGCCACTCCTAGCTGGGCACATCCAGAATCTCAGGGCTAACCCCAATGTTTGGAGCAATTTGGTTTTTAGTTAGTGGTTTCTGAGACTGTTTCCAATTTGCTAAACACTGAACAGTGCTCCTGTCCTCAGTGCTTGGACCTCCATCCTGCCCAAACTTATCAAGCTCCCTCCACTCCCAGTATGGACCAACCTAGGTCTTCTTAAAATGAATTGGAAAAGTTATGTTACATTAAATCCAATCTGAGCCCATGTCCAGTGAGCATCAGGACACTTGTTCTAGCCCTTTGTTGAAGGTGGCATTACTGAGAAAGACGTAACTTGGGTATATCTGTTTCCTGGAGAAGGACAGTTGTGGGCTTGTGGACTTCAGTTACCCTCATCTTCCTCTGAGGAAGTCTTCATGTGACAGCATTTCCCTCAGTGTGGGATAGTAACAGATGTTAAGTCAAAGAGGTGGTTTGAGAGAAATTTGGGGGTGACATTTTAATAAAATGCCTATCATCGGTTTCTTTACTGAAGGGCTTCTCAGAGTATTTAACATGGTAATGGTAATATGGGGTCTCCCACATCTATGGACTGAATGTATACGCTCAAATTCCTATGATTAAGTTTAATCCCCAGTCTGATGGTATGCATGTTAGGAGGCAGGGCCTCTGAGAGGTTAGGAGGTCATGAGGGTGGAGCCCTGGTGAATGGGATTAGTGCCCTTCTAAGAAGAGATCTCAGCAGCTTTTTCCCATCAAGTGAAGAAACAAGAAGTTTGCACCCCAGAAGAGGACGAAGAAACAAGAAGTCTGCACCCCAGAAGAGGACCTCATCAGGACTTGACCATGCTGGTACCCTAGTCTTGGGCTTCAAGTCCCAGAACTGAAAGAAATAAATGCTTGCTGTTTATAAAGCACCTGGTCTGTGGTACTTTTTCATAGTCGCCTAGACTAACTAAGACAACCAGGCAGCCATTAACCATAGAGCATCTCAGCCACTCACTGGGAAATACTAATCCAGAGGGATACTGTCCCTGAGGCCACCAGAGTGCATGCCACCTGGCCCCATACTCAACGCCTGGCTTTCTGTGTGCTGACACATTGTCCTGGAGGGTTGGCTGGGAGGCCAGAGTGACCTAGTGGAGGTGAGACACACTTTCCAAGGGAGGGGATCACATGCCACTTCCCACCAGAGTCCAAGGTCTGCAGACACACTCTACCTCCAAAGGCTGGGCTCCTGTTTCTTGGGGACCTCATTTACCAAGGATCCATACACTTCCACCCCAGGAGTAGGATCAAATAGGATCCTTCTCAGCAGCCCACTCAGAGGTCATTGGGACCAGGCCCCATGGTCACTCTGCCCCCAACCACAGAACTGGACTAGCAGAGGCAGGTGCGATACAGATGCCCAAGTAGGAAAGTCTGTGGCCAAGCTGAAGAGTCATGTGTGAGGGTCAGGGGCATAGAGGGAGCCAGGCAGTGTGAGGGCTGCACCTACTGGGAACTAGCACACCCGGACAGAGGATGAGGAGAAAAACCAAAAGAAACAGGTTTTCGAACTACTGAGGATTATTTTAAAAAGCTGGAATCAACTAACCATACTTATAGGAAAGATGGAATCTGCTTATTCTTTCTAAGGATAACACAAAATTATTGTGCTATGAAGAGATCGAAGAACATACAGCCAAAACAGGTAACACAAAAGTATTACAGGTGAGTGGCTGCTGATGATCAGTACTAACCTATAAACTATTCTATTATTTTTTGTCTGGGATTTCCTCGTGTCTGTGTTTTCAGCTTTGGGAAATGTGTAATTTGTTGTGATTTCTCATTCTAAATACATCTTCATTTTTGTATTAACTTTGTATTTGTAGTTTTGCATTCTTTCTTAAAGAGGATCTGCCCCCTCCCCAGACTCTGAAATCACTGACTGAGAGGCAGGGGGTGGCTTGGTGACCTGGATCCCTCCCAGGTCTGTCATTGTATCAATCTCCGTAAAACCCAGGTGTCAGCAAAGCAAGCCTCCATTAATAAGGTGATGACGAGGACTGACATTTGTAGAGCCTATCAAGTTTTTATAGCACTTTCATTCCATTACCTAGGTCAACTCTCCTACCAACTCTAGGGTAGGTAGGCAAATAGTCCATGGGCTTGAATAATAAATTCTTAGAAAAAGAAAGGGTGTGGGGTGGGTAATAAAACCAACGTGCCTTTACACTGTGGCATTGTCTCCATGGCCTGAACTGTCCCTCTGGCTTTCACTAGGGCCGCCTCCCTCCGCCCCACTGGAGCTCCTCTGGGCCCAGCAAAGGCCCCAAGGACCCATGTCCACAGAGAACTATTGCTGCCATTTGTCTAGTTTCTTTACTTACTAAACAAAGGCCATTGTCTGATGAGGCCAGGAAAACTGGTGTCTGGGACTGCATCTGTTATGAAATACCCGACTCTGAGCAGCTGTCCTCCTCTCTGGGCTGAGTCCGTCCCACCTCCCACTGTCCACTCACCAAATGAGCAGTCTGGGTAGGACCAGCTGAAGCAGCTCTTGGTGTTAGGGCTCCTGACTCTCTATGCCGGGGCATGAGCCGACCCTCTGCCCTTGGAAGGTGCCCCCTGGTGCCAGCTCCCCCACCCCCGTCAGGCCTTCTGTGTGCTCAGCGTGATAAGACACACACCCCAGACGGAAGCGTCCACTGCCAGACCTAACGAGGAACTGGGCCACAATCAGTGGGGAGGGACACAGTGGGGCCCCCACCCTGAACTCTTGAGAGGACACAGAGGCCATCTCAGACCTACCTGGCTTTTTCTGAAAGTGTAAATGGGCAGCAAAAACAGACTGATGAAGTTCTCTCCTCTCTCTCCCAGGCAGGGAGCCGGCAGTGGGCCATAAAATGGTTCCAAAGATGAAGGCCAGCATAGTCTGTCACCATGGAGTCAGCACTGTGGCACTGCACAGTGTCCCTGAGCCAGGAGCCCGGGCTTCCAACCCCTGGCAGGAATCTGCCTCCCACTCTGCCCTCATCTGGTCCTCCCACAGGGGCAGAGCGCGGACACTGCCCCAGAAGCCGCACTACACATGAGTAGTTCTGTTCACACACCTCCCACTAACCAGGGCCAAACCGCCTCACCGCCAGATCCACCACTTTTGCCCTGCTCTCTTTTCTTCCATTTGCGCCTGAAGGTTCCCTACCACCCTCCGTCCTCCTCTTCCCATCCTTGACTCTGCCCAGGGACTCAGAAAGTCCCCGCTGCCCTCAGGAAAGGGGACAGAGACAGCCTGCAGCAACTGGAGCTCCTCATTCAGATGTAAAGGAAGCAGGGCCCGGTCACAGCCTGCCCCAGGGGAAAGGAGCAAATGCGTTCTGCAGGGCAGCTTCAGTGGGGTCCCTATCTGACAGTGCTCAGCAAATGCAATGCCATGCGACCTGGACAGTCCAGGCTGGGGTAGGGGTGTGAGGAAAATGGAGACCAGGGGATCAGAGGAAGAGGGAGGGGGAGAAAAGAGAGTGGAGGTGGTGCCTGTGGTGCAGCCAGGCAGGAGAGAGACCCCTGCCACCCAGGGCCAACCTGTGCTCAGGTTCTCTCACAGCACACAGATGGCCATCCACACCTGCCTGGTGGCCTGTGCACCTGCCCTGCATCTGATCACCAAGGCAACACCACTCTTCACAGCGGGGCTGGGAGGCTGGTTCCCTTCTGTTCTCTTGAGGAAGTTGGTCCTGCCTCTCTGAATGCTGTGGGCCAGAGACAAAAGAAACACGGCCTTCTCCAGTGGGACTCCATGGAGGTCCGATGGCAGCTGGCTCAGTTTTACCTCTGTTGGTCTCCTTTCCCCTCCAAGAAAGGCTGGCACTTCAGGAAGGAGCTGGGGAGACATTTTCCTGGCTCTCACTCTGGCTCAGCTCTCTGGACCTTGATTTCCCCACCTGGAAGAGAGGGAGTGAAGAGATTGCTCCTCCAGCTCTAACCTTCTTTGCTTGTGCTTTATTCAGTGTGTACTCAGACCCAGGTCCAGCTCCCAGGGTACAAGGAGCATAATATGGCCTAAGTGATCCAGAGCACAATTTCTAAGCCTCTGAACCCCTCTGTGTTATTGGAGGCAGGCTGGTAGGTCTTAGAGCTGAGGGGGATGATGGAGAAACATGAAGGATAAGCTTAGAGAAAGCATCACACCTCATCTGAGCACCCTCATACCCTGCCTGAGCCCTGGAGGCCAGCGATGGTATGAGGCCAGCTCCAGCGGCCAGCACCCTGGGTCCTCCAATGGCCCAAGGGGGGATCCTGGGTGGGGTAGGGAGGGTATCCCACATGCATGTAGGCAAGAAAGGCTGCCTGCAACCCTCCAGTCTGCACTAGCCTCCTTGTCGGTAAGATGGCTAAAGCAAACCAGTTTGAAAGTGCAGTATTTTAGAAGTATGAACAGAACACTATGCCTGCAGAGAGCTGAGAAAGAGGAAGTGAGAGGAAGAGGTCATTACAGGCTGACTCCTCATGGTGACACTATGGGACTCCTTGATATTCACTATATCACCAGATCCCAGGATCCCGTGTTGCAGCTGGAGGTCCTTGGTTGGAGTAAGGCCACACTATTGCACTACAATTCAAGTTTATCTGACTTCAGATACATATTTGTCTGCATTAAATGGGCTGAATGTGGCAAAAGCCCCTGTCAGTTGTCAACACCTGGGCTGTGAGTCATTCCTCAGAATCCTGGGGCTTGGATTGGGCTCTGGGCACACTCAGAGTGAGGTGCTTAACACAGGCCTTTCACAAGGGCATGGGGAATGACATGAGGGCTGATCCAAACTCAGTCATTTTCCGTTTGACAATATTTATAGAGTGGCAGTCATTTTTACTTTGACAATATTTATAGAGTGGTAGGCATGGTGTGAGACCCTGGGGAGTCAGAGTGAATGAGAGGGACAGGGCAAGCACACTTAAGAGTCCACAGGAGACAAGTACTGGGCAGATGCAGCCGCGGGGCAGGTGCACTGGCAGGGGATGAAAGGTTTGCTCGGGGAGTCTCAGGCGAGGTGCCAAACCTGCAGACTGCAGATGGCCTGTAGCCAGGTTATGGGGGAGGAGGCAGGTTATAGGGCAGTGGGAGCCATGGAAGGGTTTAGGAAGTCCCCTCAGCTGCAGTGTGGCATGAAGCAAGACTGGAGAAGGGGGAGTAGGAAGGAGGCCACGGTGAGAGACGCTGTGGCCTGGGCTGGGCAGAGAAGGAGGACTGGACTGGAAGACACCCCCAGGCAGCTCTGGTAGGCTGTGCTGCTTGATCCTGTGGGTCTGGGGAGCAGGAGGAAGGGGAGCAGGAGGAAGGGGAGCTTTCCCCAGTACATGGCTTAAGCGGTGAGCATCAGTCACAGTAATTGGGAGAAGCAAGCCCTGGTGGGGCAGAGATGAGGCAGCTCTGCACATAAAGTTTAAAGAAGCTGGAGACTTATAGTGAGGATGAGAAGGGGTGATGGGTCTGAGACACAGGAGTGAGACAGGGCTGAAGATGGAGACTGGACTCCCATCTCCACAGCTCAGAGAGGACCATGCTCCGCTTATAAACACAGAGCCACATAGTCCTTAGAGCAGGGGTCCATAGTTTCAGGACATTTATCCGGCCTGTGGGGTGTTTTTGCAGCTGGTGCCTGTCCTGCTTAGCAGCCAACTCCTCCCATCCGCATTGCGCATGTGTGGAATGTGCGTGGCACTCTCCCACTCCCCTCCTTCTCTCTGTCTCTCGACTCCTCCTCTCAGTCTCGGCTGAGACTGATACTCGTGATTGGAGGAGTCATGAGCTTGCCTCTGCATATACTAAATAAAATCATCCAACAGGGGATACGCCCCACTCTGGGCTTTTGTTTGGATCCAAGAAGGTTCAGGTAAAGCCCTGGCACTGGCACTGGGCTGAGCCTGAGGGCTCTCGAGCCACAGAGGTGGGAAAGGCCCTCACACAGCAAGACAAGTGCTGTCCTGAAGATTCAGGGGTCCATGGGTGCAGGGTGGCATGGGGGTCCTGAAGAGGAGTGGGCAGCCAACTGGTAGGTGTGTGGCTGTCCAGGGACGGCCTCCAGGTGGTGAGGCTGGGACCCTATCCTGAAGGACAGCAGGAATGAGGCAGAGCTGAGGATATGCCTTGCTGAGGCTGGAGCCCAGGCGCCTTGTGCCACCAAAGGACTAGAGGCCATCTGGAAAAACCAGCAAAACAAGGCCTGGGGGACTGGTGAGCCCAGGAATCTGGCCTTTATCCAAGGGTGGGAAGGGTTTGGTTTGTTTTGCTTTAGGAGAGGATTTTCTGGGAAGTGGTCAAATGGTCAAATCAAGGAAGCGATCCCTCTGGCCAGATCCAGCTGAGGGGCAAGAAGGTAAGCTGCTGGGCCAAGGTCCCGCCATGAATGCACGGCCCAAGAGGGATGGAAAGTGGATCTCTGGACTCCCACCCGTGCAGTGGGACTGTGAGAGGACAGGGTGGCAGGGGTGGGCAGTGCCTGCAGGAACATTTTACTCTGTGGATAAAATGACATCCTCTGTGGCCTTCTATACCATGGGCTGCTCTCCCAACTGCCCTGTCCCTGCCGGTGGCCCTGGGCTTGGCCCTACCTTGTGTGCACTCCTTCCCAGCCTTGGGCTGGAGGCTGTTCCTCCGGGCTCAGTGCCAGCTGTCTGCTCTCTCAGTCCTCGCATGCCCCTGGGGCATCTTGCCCTTCACCCAGCTGGAATTTGCATGCTCACGACACACTCTAAGGCAGGGGTTCTCAAACTTTTAAACAGGGGCCAGTTCACTGTCCCTCAGATTGTTTGAGGGCCAGACTATAGTTTAAAAAAAAAACAAACTATGAACAAATTCCTATGTACACTGCACATACCTTATTTTAAAGTAAAAAAACAAAATGGGGGCAGTGCCTGTGGCTCAAGGGAGTAGGGCACTGGCTCCATATACTGGAGGTGGTGGGATCAAACCCAGCCCTGGCCTAAAAACTGCAAAAAAAAAAAAAAAAAAAAAAGGCGAAGGGGGGGGCACAAATATTATATTTAAAATGAAAAAACAAAGGCGCCCCCTATCTGCAAAAAAAAGACCTTCTAACTTCAGGAAAAAAGGGCCCTATTAACTGCAAAATAAAAAAAAAAAAACAGACCTCTTAACGTCAAAAAATAAATAAATAAATAAATAAATCCTAACTTATTGTTACCTCAGTCCTCAGGCCTCAGATGTTCTTTTAATATTTAGGCTTTTATTTTTCATCTTCCACTTACGGAAAGTGAAAATATTTTCCCATTATTTATTAAAAATGCAATTTCCTTTTAAAATCAGTATACTTAATTTTATATAAATTAATGAAAGGAAAAATATCATCAAATACTAGAATGTTCAAAGATGTGAGTGTGGTCACTGAGTGATGTCTGGAAGCCACTGGAGTGGACACATGAACTGTGGGGACCCTCCTGGACTCAGCACTTCACTCTCTACGTCCATATCCATATGTACCATGAAAGGACCATTTGCTGCTTATGGAGCCACTTGGCTGTTACAGCAGGTCAGCACAGCTCCCTTCTGAGATGGGCTGGGCTGTGGGTACGTACTCAGGGAGTGGCCCTGGAATAGTTGAGCTGATTTGGTGCCTGCATCAGCCTCAGTTTTAGCCAAAAGCCCAAAGAACACTATATCAGGGAACACTGTCTCACTGGGTCACGGGGACAGTGCTCAAAGCAATTAGGTATCAGCTAAGTCAGAATCCCTTGACTGCTTCCACATCGCAGGCACTAAGGTCACTGGCCCCACGCTCAGAGGCCTTAGGATGACAAAGCACTTCAAGCAGCCTCTGCCTCCCTAGACTGGCTGGATAGGTGCCTGCCAGATGACACGGAGAGCCCAGGTTGCCCAGCCAGCGAATGCCAGCTAGCAGTGACTGTGGCTGCATCCCCTCATTGAGTGGAACCTCCAAGCCTGTTACAGTTCCCTGCCTCGACCCACAGGGCCTCCCCTCACCCTGGGGGAGGAAAGAGCCCAACTTCTTCATACCTCAGGCCCAACTCTCACCCTCTCTTTTTCTCACTATGATCTTCCAACCCAAACTCCACTTCCCTGGGGTCCTCAGACAGCTCCACCCTCACGACCTGGCTCATCCCATTCCTGGCTCGTGCCTGGAACCCTATCACTCCACTTCCTTCTTTGAACAAAGGCTAGTTTCGTTCAATCTTTAAGTCTCAATTCAGGCATCACTAAGTGATGTCCCTGGAGCCTCCCTGAGCTGCTTCACTGCCTGTCCCATGTTAGGTCCCCTTCGCACTGGAAGATGCTGGAAGGTAGGGCCAGGTCTGATTCCACCAGATCTATGTCTGTGGTGCCAAGTTTATGTTGTTTGTATGGATGAATGAATGAATGGATGGATGAATGAATAAGTATATTCATTACAAATAGTAAAACATTTGTGGAAACTGCCATAGACAGTACTTGGGGACTGAGTCAACATAATCCAGTTGAACACTTTCAAGATCACTCTCTCCTCTCTAGAAGGGGCTATCTCCCTCCTCCCCCTGGCGTGAGGACCCTGCACCCAGTCATCCAGGGACTCCAAAGCCAGCGTGACTCAGACCCACATAGCTGAGCCTTCCTGCTCCTCCCCTGACAGACACAAAAAAGATGGGATGTTGAGTGTCATACCTGGAAGTGAGCAGGTGTGAGAGGGTGTGGGAATGTGACCTGAGCCTCCTGCCTGCCCAGAAAAGGTAGGAGATGGGGAGGGGCTACACCTTCTTAGTGTATGGGTTCACTGTTCACTTCCTTCCTCATCACCTAGAAAGAAGGGTCTGGGACGATGTAAATGTCCCTCCCCTTGCAGAGCCGTGCAGACTCAGGTGAAGTGGGATACATGATGCTCTCTCGCCCAGAAACTCCCCTGACTCTGCAGTGAGATGATCATTTAGTTCAACAACCAAGGATCATACCAAGAGGTTAATTCTGGTCATACCCCAGACTCAAAAGCATCCAGGACACATAGCAATACTCCAAGAACACAATTATCTGCAAGTCCGGCTACTGAAACTGCCTGTTGTAACCTAAGACTAGTTTTGTCTATGGCTGCTCAGATAATTTGCTTCAACTCTGAGACTAGTGTTTCCCACCTTTGTCTCCACCAATGGGAGCTTGCCAACTCCTCAGGGCTTTGCCAATACCAGTGAATTTTCTTTCAAGACCACATATAATATTCTTCTTTTACATAAACCCCCCCAACCTTCTCTTTGTTCTTCAGACATACGGAAGACCACTTGGTCTGCGTATGTGCCCTGAATTATAATTCTTTCTTCCCAAATAAAACATTAAATTTAGAGATTCCTCTCTACATTTTTATTTGGACATCAACAGTAGCATAAGAGAACAATTTGCACAGACTATTTTTTCCAATATTCAAATTTCCTAAAACTATGTTTTTAAATGTTTGTGGTAAAGTATGCATAACATAAAACCGTCCTAACCACGTTTGAGTATACATACAGCTCAGTGGCGTGTAAGTACATTCACATCGCTGTACAACCATTCATCTCCACAACTCTTTTCATCTTCCCAAACTGAAATTTTGTACACATTAAACAATAACTCCCCATTTTCCCCTCTCCACAGCCCCTGGTAACCACTATTTTACTTTCCACCTCTATGAATTTAACTATTCTAGGTACCTCTAATAAATGTATTCATATAGTATTTGTTCATTTGTGGCTGGCTTATTTTACTTAGTACAATGTCCTCCAGATTCATCCATATTGTGTTAGAATTTCCTTCCTTTTTAAGGCTGAATAATATTCCATTCTATGGCATAGTATATTTTCTTTATCCAGTCATCTGTTGATGGACGCTTGGGCTGCTTCTACCTTTTTGGCTATTATAAATAGAGCTTCTACCAACATAGATATAAAAATATCTCTTTGAGACCCTGCTTTCAACTCTTTGGGGTATATACTCAGAAGAGGTATCATATGTAATTCATTTTTTTTTTTTGAGACAGAATCTCACTTTATAGCCCTTGGTAGAAGGCCGTGATGTCACAGCTCACAGCAACCTCGAACTCTTGGGCTCAAGTGATTCTCTTGCCTCAGCCTCCCAAGTAGCTGGAACTACAGGTGCCCGCCACAACGCCCGGCTATTTTTTGCTGCCATTATCTTTGTCGTTTAGCAGGCCTGGGCTGGGCTTGAACCTGGCAGCCTCAGGGTATGGAGCTGCCACCCTACTCACTGAGATATGGGCGCTGAGCCAACAGGTAAATATTTAATAAGAAAGGGGAGAGAAAGAGAGAGAAAAAAGGAAGGAAAGAAAAGGAGCAAGTGTTGAGAGAATATAGAGAAACCAGAACCCTGTGCCCTGTTGGTGGGAATGTAAAATGGTGCAACTGCTGTGGAGAATGGCGTGGCAGCTCCTCATGGGAGAGGCACAGTCACCAGGCTTTATGTATATTAATTCGTTTAATTCTCACGATAACCCAATGAACCAGGTCCCCCATTTTGCAGATGAGGAAGCAAAGACAGAAGCAAATTGTGTCATTGCCCAAGATTACACAGCTGGTAAATGACAAAGTAGGGGCTCTTGGCCACTCTGCAGACTTCCTGACAATAGTGCAAATCAACCAAATGTATGAAATGAATGTAGAGTGCACATCCTCTGACATACTTATTTCCCAAGCCATCCCAGGCCAGAGAAAGCTAAAGATATCAGAAAAGGAAAAACTGTTAAGGCTCTGGCATCAGACAGATCTGGGTTCAAATCATGGATCTGCCTCTCACTAGGCGTGTGACCTTCAACAAGTCACTTAAACACCCCAAGCATCACTTTTCTCATCCATAAAATACATCTGCAAGTACATCATTACTCCCACTTGTCCAACACTGGGAACAAGCAGGGGCTTATCAGGAGAAGTGTGGCACATTCACACAGTGATGTATGACTCGGCAGTAGGAAGGAATGAATCACTGGTGCTGGCAACAACATTCACTCAACACGATGAAGCTTGAAAACATTATGTTCAGTGGAAGAAACCTGAAATGAAAGACTATATTCTGTCTGATCTCACTTTATGAAATTCTAGAAAAGGCAAAATTAAGCTATGGTGGAAAAATCAGAACAATGGCTGCCTCAGGGGGATGGGGTCAGGGATTGACTGAGAAGGGGCATGAAGGGTTTGGATTACACAGCTGTTTGCTTTTCTCAAAACTCAATAAATAAATGCATTCCTAAGATTTGAGCATTTCATTATGTGTACATTTTACCTCAAAAGAAAAATCTGTAAAGAAGATATTGAACTCTAGCTAATAAATGCATGCTGAATTTAGGGAAAATGTATGAATGTTTACAATTTACTCTGAAGTATACAAAAAAAAAGATAGAATTAATGGATGAACTGAGGGATTAATAGACAGATTATGTGACAAAGTAAGTATAGCAAAATGTCAAAAATAGGGCAGCGCCTCTGGCTCAGTGAGTAGGGCACTGGCCCCATATACTGAGAGTGGCGGGTTCAAACCCGGCCCCAGCCAAACTGCAACAACAAAAAAATAGCCGGGCATTGTGGCAGGTGCCTGTAAACCCAGCTACTCGAGAGGCTGAGGCAGAAGAATCACCTACGCCCAGGAGTTGCAGGTTGCTGTGAGCTGTGATGTCACAGCACTCTACCAAGGGCGACAAAGTGAGACTCTGTCTCTAAAAAAAAAAAAAAAAAAAATTAAACTCTTTAACCTGTTAACGTTACCTCAATTTATTTTAACATAAGAATGAAGGAACTGGGGGACTCACGGACCACATCCGCTCCCTTCACCTAGCCCCCCATATACCCAGTTGGAATTGTTCCCTGAACGTCCTTCCATTGTCACCACATTGGAGGGACGTGGTCCTGCAGGCAAACCGCTGCTCAGAGATTGCTCTGGGACGTGGTCAAAGTATACACTTGAAGAAGGAGCAGGATGCCCTTGGACCCAGCTGCCTACCCAACAGCAACCTTAGCCAAGACGGTTCTGAAGGCCAAGGGTGCCAGTGGCAAACTACTGTTTTAAGATTTCAAAGCTAAAATGGCATTGTCCCTGATCTAGCCACAGCCACGCTTGTCTTCAACCACACAGCTCTCACTCTCAGAACACCTCGTTCAATATACTCACCATGTCTGTTTCCAGGGTGTCCCTCCGACTTCCCTACAGATCTTCCAGGACCTGCACGTCCCAAGGTGAGAGAAGCTGCAGCAGAGACACTTGGATGCTCCCCGGGATGCCACAGTGAAGAGGTAACTACAGCTTGGCCCACAGCCGCCTCTACTTTCAGGCTGTATCTCTGAATGGATAATTCTTAATGAAGCTTCCCTGAGTGGATACGACCTTAGGCCCCACCCCTCTGTCCTTGAGTGTCAGGAGATACAATTAGACAAGAAGCTGAATGAGACCAGAATGCCAATGGTTTCTTGGCTGGAGTGTATTGTATTTTTGTTGTTGTTGTTGTTGTTTTAGGAAAAGGACCATAATATTTTTATTCATCTAGATATTCCAGGGCCACCAGCTTACCACAGAGTAGCTGTTTAACAAATATCAACTGAATGAATGAAAGTACGTTTATTGAGTGTTTAGTTTGTTCTAGGCTTGGGAACCTATTATTAAGAGTTAGACCTGCTTTCAAGGCATTTTCTTTATTTTTTTTCTTTGTCTTTCTTTTTTCTGTTCCTTTTCTTTTCTTTTTTTTTTTTTTTTTTTGAGATAGCATCTCACTTTGGGGGCCTTGATAGACTTCCATGGAGTTATACCTCACAGCAACCTCAAACTCTTAGACTCAATTGATTCTGGTGCCTCAACCTCCCAATTAGCTGGGACTACAGGCGCCAGCCACAATGACCAGCTCTTTTTAGAGACGCGGTTTTGCTTTGGCTCAGGCTAGTCTCCAATCTGTTGGAGCTCAGGCAATCCACCCACCTGGGTCTTTCAAGTGGTAGGATTACACATTGGAGCCACTGAGCACTATGTCATTTATTTGAAGACAGTGTTCAGTCACTCATTGTTGTGCATGAAGAATTTTTTTGGATTTTTGTGAAAATTTTTATATGGCATTAATTACTTTTGAAAGACGTTCAGGGCACAGTACAAACTTCTTTTTTGTACTTTTTTGAGCACAGTTTAAATTTTTTTATTTTTTTGCAGTGTTTGGCTGGGGCTGGGTTTGAACTCGCCACCTCCGGCATATGGCGCCAGCACCCAACTCCTTTGAGCCACAGGTGCCGCCTAGGTGTAAACCTCTCTAAAGTGATTATACATGTATAACATTGTTATAACAAATAAATGTTTTGTTGTTCTAATAAATACACAGGCACTCATTTCAAAATTGTGTGGGGTTAGAGCCTTCAATAACAAAGTTTTGAGGCTCAGAGCCTGTGACTCAAGAGACTAAGGTGACAGCCACCTACACCTGAGTTGGCAGGTTAGAATCCAGCCCAGGTCTGCCAAACAACAATGACTTCTGCAACCAAAGAATAGCCGGGCATTGTTTGGTAGGTACCTGTAGTCCTAGCTACTTGGGAGGTGGAGGCAGGAGAATTGATTGTGCCCAGGAGTTGGAGGTTGCTGTGAGCTGTGATGCAACGGTACTCTATCCAGGCTGACAGCCTGAGGCTCTGTCAAGAAAAAAAAAAAATGCTTTGAGACTCATCCATAGATGATGCAATTTAACAAGAATTGGCCAATGAGCAACATCATACATGTCAAAATCATCCAAAGTGAATGAAGCCATGTTATACAGCAATTCCTCACTGTGCCTGAAGTAGTAAGATCGTGTAGCTCGTACTGAACAGGAACATGTTGTAGATTCTGTCTAGATTTGAAATTGTGAAGTGGTTGGACATGATGACTTTGTAAATCATAGTTTTTTTTGTTTTTTTTTTTAAGACAGAGCCTCAAGCTGTCACCCTGGGTAGACTGCTGTGGCGTTACAGCTCACAGCAACCTCCAAATTCCTGGGCTCAAGCGAGTCTCCTGCCTCTGCCTCCCAAGTAGCTGGGACTACAGGTGCCTGCCACAATGCCTGGCCATTTTTTGGTTGCAGCCATTATTGTTGTTTGGTGGGCCCGGGCTGGATTCGAACCCACCAGCTTAAGTGTACGTGGCTGGCGCTTTAGCCCATTGAGCCACAGGTGCCGAGCCTGCAAATCATAGTTTTGAAAAATTGTCAAGTTTGGTTAAATCATTCCTGTATATTTTTGAAGAATGAGTTTTTCTTATTTTTACTATTTTGGATTTGGCAATTTTTATTTTTATTATATAGTATTCAAGTAAAATGGACAAGTTTGGAGTAAAGAAAGAAAAATTAGAAGATGGCACTAGTGTGTTAAATACTGTTTTATCCAGTACCTGAGTGACTGAATTAAAAACAATTAGTTGTCAAAATAATGAAATATATTTAAATTTTGTTTCCATATATAGAAAGGAAGTCCATCATGTCCATATGCATAATTTGTGGTGAAACATTAACATTAGTATGTTAATCTCTGGTTCCTAGCAGATTAAAGAGACATTTACAATTGAAACATTCCCACTGGTCTGAAAAGCTGATGAAAAATTTCAAATGACTTGCACTTAGTAATACTAAACAAACAAATATATGGACCAACTATGCAATGAGATCAGGTAAAGCACAAGAAGGCAGTTACTCAGTTGCAGAAATTATACCTGGAAAAATGAAATATCATACTATTGCAGAATCCATTATTTTACCAGCCTGCTGTGTAATTGTTAAAACAATAGAGCATAGGAAAAGGAAATTGTAAAAATTCTATCAAGATTTTATGAATTAAAGGAAGTATCAACCTTCATATAAAAGCTACATTCTAAGTTACACGGTTTTCTTCGTGATGAGTTTTGCTGTAATAAAGTTGCATTTCTTGCAGGTTTATGTTAGTATTGGAAAACTCTTAATAAGATTCTTCCAGAAATCATGAAAATCTTCTCACATCTACAGATAAAATCAATGCTTTCAGAGAAGAGTTATTGCTCTGGAAAGGGGAGGATTAAAACAGAAAAAGCAATTGAAATGTTTGAGCTAGAGAAATGTCATAAGGTGTATAAACCTATGATTGCACACATTTTACAAACTTTAGATTTATTGTACACAAATTTTGAAAGAAAACTGTCCTACAACTGTCCTTGACATACTATCTCTGGATCAAGTGAGAAATCCCTTTCTTTTAGGTGTGTGTGTGTGTCAACAAATTTAAATATTCCAGAAGAGGAAGATTTGACAGAAATATGAAATGACATGTAATTGCAATTAAAATATTCAACAGATATTGCAACCTTTGGTTACCTCTCAAGGGTGAACTTTGAAATAATGCCACAAAAGTGATGGAAATATCTCTTCCATTCTCATTGTGATATGTCTGTGAAGCAAGCTTTTCTGCAACGAGTAGTTTCAAAAATAAGAATTGATCACAACTAGAATCCTTGAAGGGAGATTTAAGAGTATACCTGTGAAAATTCGACCTTGCAATGGAGATATTCTAAAAAAAGTCAACCTTAGGTATCTCATTTATGTCAAATTATAATAGGAGAAAAAAATAAATAAACATAGTAAGTATTTTAAATAATTTTGGCATCTTGTTATTATACAATTATAAAAAATTGTAGGCCAGGCACAGTGGCTCATGCTTCTCATCCTAGCACTTGGGAGACCAAGGGTATGGATTGCCTGAGCTCGCAGGTTGGAGACCAGCCTGAGACAGAGCCAGACAACCTCTTTAAATATTGCCGGGCCTTGTGGCAGGTGCCTGTGTTCCCAACTACTTGGGAGGCTAAAGCAAGAGAATCACTTGAGCCCAAGATTTTGAGGTTTGCCATAAGCTACGACACCATTGCACTCTATGGAAGGCAAAGAAGTGAGACTCTGTCTCAAAACATATAAATAAACAAATAGATAGATAATAAATAAATAATTTCCTTTTACTTTTTGCCCTACATGGTGCATTTTGTTTCTCCGTGTGTGTGTGTGTGTGTGTGTGTGTGTGTGTTTTTTGTGGAGACAGAGTCTCACTTGATCGCCCTTGGAAGAGTGCCGTGGCGTCACACTGCTGACAGCAACCTCCAACTCCTGGGCCTAGGCGAGATTCTCTTGCCTCAGCCTCCCGAGTAGCTGGGACTACAGGCGCCCGCCACAACCCGGCTATTTTTCCGTTTTTTGCAGTTCGGCCGAGGCTGGGTTTGAACCCGCCACCTTCGGCACATGGGACCGACGCCCTACTCGCTGAGCCACAGGCGCCACCCGTGTGTGTGTTTTGAAACAAAGTCTCACTCTCCCCTGAATATAGTGCTGTGATGTCATTCTTCATAACAACCTGAACTCTTAGACTTAAGAGATCCTCTTGAGTACATGGATCGTCAAGCATGTCCTATTACGCCAGATCAGGTTTTTATCTGTTTTCCATAGAGATAGTGTCTTGCCTTTGCTTAGGCTTGTCATGAACTCCTGAGCTTAAGTAATCCAGCTGCCTCAGCCTCCCAGAGTGCGAGGATCACAGGCAACAGTCACTGCACCGGGGCCCATTTTGTTTCTGTTAATGAAGAAATCAAAAAATGTATATTCTTTTCACCTTT